>PVKS010046986.1:0-13032 GCA_004027875.1 Aplodontia rufa | reverse complement strand
ATCAGAGAAATGCAAATGAAAACCACATTAAGATATCACCTCACACCAGTCAGAATGGCAAAGATGAAGAAAATAAACAACAATAGATGCTGGAGGGGCTGTGGAGAGATAGGCACACTAACACACTGTTGGTGGAGCTGCAGACTGGTACAGCCCCTCTGGAAAGCAGTATGGAGAATCCTTAAAAAACTAGGGATGAGTCCACCATTTGACCCTGCTATTCCACTCCTGGGTATCTTTCCAGGGGACTTAGAATCAGCACATTACAGTGACACAGCAATATCGATATTCATAGCAGCACAATTTACTATTGCTAGGCTATGGAAACAACCCTGATGTCCCACACTGGAAGAATGGATCCAAAAACTGTGGTACATTTATACCATGGAATATTACACAGCAATTAGGAACAATGATATTGCAGCCTTCGAAGGCAAATGGATGGCTATGGAAGAGATCATGTTGAGTAAAATCAGCTTAACCCAGAGATCTAAGGGTCGACTGTCTCCACGCATCTGTGGAGGTGGGGTCTAGACCCTGGACAATGAGAAAGTTGGTCTAGTAACATGAGTTAAATCCAGATAAGATGTAATGCTTTACAATCTAATACTTTTTTTAGAGTTATAATGGGAAGGGGAAGGGTGGGATAAGGGAGGGTAATTGGGGGAGCACTCCTGGGGATAATTGCAATATTCAGAATATATACACATTTTATACACATTTTATATTATTTTGTTAAAATCTTGTAAGGTAGTTCAAAAATAAAAAATTTAAAAAAATTAAATAAAATTGATACTACATCTCTCTCTCTCTCTCTCTCTCTCTCCTCTCTCCTCTCTTTCTCACTGTCCTTCTGTCTTAAAAAAAGAATAGAAATCATACAAAACAAGTTCTCATACTAACATGGAATTAAACTAGAATTCCACAGAGAAATAAAAGACATGGAAAAAATCCAAATATTTGGAGCATAGAAAACAGATTCTTCAAAACACATGAATAAGAGAAAAGCCTCCAGAGAACTTTGTTCATATTTCTAGCAAAATGAAATTGATATATACCCTTGTGAGATTTACAGAATGCAGCAAAAGAAATATTCAGAGAAAAATTTGTAGCACTATATATATAACTTTATACTAAATATAAAGAACTCAATTTAGTAATCTATGCTCCCACTTTAGGAAACTACAGAAAGAGGATTAGCGTACTCTAAAGCAGATAGAAGAAAAGCACAAGGGCAATCATTGTAGAAATCAAGACTGTAAAAATTGGGAAATTTGCAGAGAGAATAAAAAACTCAAAATCTAGTTCTTGGAATGATCAACAAAATTGGCAACCCTATACTCAGGTTACCATAAAGAAAAGGTGAAGACGTAAAGGGTTGATACAATATATGAAAGAGAAATTATCATTTCTGATTCCATGGACATTAAATGAGAATAAAAGAATGCTTTCAGCAACTTTCTGCCAATAAATTTGACAGATTGGAGTAAATAGATTAATTCCTCCAAAGCAAAAACAACCCAAGCTTAGTCAAGGAGAAAGACAATATGAATAGGCCTTTTATCTATTACAGACATTGAATCAATAAATAACTTCAGAAAAAGATAGTACCAGGTCAAAATGGTTTCTCTGATGTTTCCTACCAAATTCTTAGGGAAAAATCAATATACCATACCAGCAGCTAATCTATTCCTAGGTGTTTGTCTATTTAGTAAAATTAAAATATATATCCACACAAAGTCGTACAGAGGGGCATGTTTATAGCAAGCTTATTCATAGTTGCCCAAACTGTAAGCAACTGAAACTTCCTTCCATAGGGAATTGTACCAACAAACTTTACTATATGTGTCCAGTGGAATATTATTCAGTGATAAAAATCATTGAGCTATCAGTGATAGAAAAGTATAATAAAAATCTTAAATGGATATGATATATCTAAGGGAAGTCAGTCAGTTAGAAAATGCTGAATATTCTATGATTCTAACAGTTTTAAATTTTTGGACAGAAAAATCATAGATATAGTGAAAAAAATCATTAGCCCACAAAAGTCTAGAAAGGGAAAGAGGGATTAGTAGATGAAGCAGAGGAAATGTCGAAGTCAGTGAAACCTTTGACATTAGGCATTGGTCAAAACCATAGCACTGTGCAACACAAAATGAACCTTAATGCAAACTCTGGGCTGCAGCTAATCATTATGTATTGATGTTGGTTCAGCCTTTGAAAGGAATGTACCACATGTGGTAAAATGTTATTTAAAAATGAACCTGAGTACAGGAAATTGATTTGACAACTTCCTATAGTGTCCCTTTAATTATTCTGCCAATTTGAAATGGTTTGAAATAATGTGTATTAATTTATTTTCACTCTGGCACAGTCTTACAAGGAGTTGTATTTCATCTAATGTTCAACAATTGGCTACACGTGTCTGCATTCAGTTGATGTATTTCGATTTAGAATGCACAAAACTAAGTTGTGAAAAAAACTTCACTTCTGGACTTGTAGCCCTGACTGACTCAATGCACTAAAATTTGTATACACCAAATAAGAAAAGAATATGGAATTCTAAATAAACTAACATCATCATTGATGAATGAACTCAATGACTGAATTTCCACAGTACCTTTGTCTGCAGGGTGCACACAGTTGGGTGGCCAGAGATGGATTCCCCTGCGCCAAGGCTTGAGGACGTCAGTAGGATTCCTTGACCTCTGAAGAAACTTTGCTAGGAGGCAAGATCCTGGGAAATGTATTAGAAAAGAGACAGCTGCTGACATCTTGCTGGCAGAAGACCATAGGGTCATTAGTAGTTATTGATTCACAATTCAAACTGTTTGGAGGGACATGTGATGATTGTAAATAATTTGGGGAAGCAATGTGATTTTTAATTCATGTATACATCATACAATAATAGCATAACCAGCCCCTTAAATATTTCTATTTGTTTGTAGTGAGAAAAGTTCTGTCATTTTCAACAATGTGGATGGTGCTGGAGGACATTATGTCCAGTGAAATAGGTCAGGCACAGAAGGACAAATTCTGAATAACCTCACACAGGTAAAAGCTGAAAAAGTTAATCTCGTAGAGGTCGAGAGACCAATAGTCACCAGAGGATGGGAGACAACATTACAATTAAATATTAGGGAAAAAAATCTGCTTTTTTTTTTTCAGTCAGTGACCAGAGGTAAAACCAACACAATAATGTTAGAGGAAAAGAATTTTGAATGTTCGTAGAGTTCACACATTTGATCTTATTTTTTACCACTGAGGCAGCAAAGCACCAGAGTCAGAGTGGGCTTCAGGTAGACCTTGCATTTGGGGAACACTTCAAACCCAAAAGACTGTGCATGCACAAACACTTTTACTGAGATGAGATCACAGAAAGGCAGAGAGAACAATGACCAAGAGCAGAGGCTGGGGCCACATGGCTTCTGTTCAAATCCTACCTCAAAGCTGTGCATACCTGTGAAAATTAAATAAACCCCTCTGTGCCTCAGTTCCCTGTTTGGAGATGCAGAGATGTACATCTGGTCTGTGCTGTTATAAGGCTGACAATGATCACACAAACACAACCTTAAGAAGACTGGAGCTTTACATGTGTCCTAATGTGTCCCATAATTAAATGTGTGAAGAATAGTCTGGATCCTTGATAGTGTTTGAACACAGAGATGACAAACAGATGTCATGCTTCAGGGCAGTGGAGGATGAAGCTCTACTCCTCATCCTTTACAGGTGGATGAGGCTTTTTAGCTCATGGAAAATATCTGTTATTTCCTGAATTAGCACAGAAGGATGGGTGGAGCAGGGTTTCTAACACATATTTTAGAGTTTAGGCATTTGAAATTTGGAGATTTTATGTGACTTACCCAGAATCACAACAGTGATGAGTGGTGGATGTGGGACAGGACTGTAGTTGTTTCCTTGGGAACAGAGAATTCTGAACAACTGAATCCTCTGATGATACATTAGAATCATGAAGAAAAAGCTCTTCTCACTCTTCCTCAAATCCTGCTGTCCTAAGACTTCCTTGGGAAGAATGGTATCCCAGAAGAGCTGACTGAGCCCAGATAAGGGTTGAAGTCATAACCCAGTCTCCTGCTTCTTCATGTCAATTACTGACCTAAAATATGATACTTTCCTCCAAAGGAAGCCTCTCTGAAGGACAAGGGCATAATCCACACTTGTGCCCATCCTCCCCCAGTATCTTCTCTTTGCTGACTGCCTCACAATGATCCTTCCTAATGAGTGATCGACCACCCAAATGATCTGTGTGGATTCGGAACTCAAGACATTCTAAACCACCTGCCACTCACTCGATGGCTGTGCCAAGAATTAACTTTTCTTCCACTGTTCACTCCTGAATGAGCTATTAGTGCTAATTAATGGGGGAAAAGTGGTCCCCTAGGTTGGTGCTTTGTTTTTCAGTGTAGGAAGTTGAAATCCCCCCATGTCTGTTGACTAATATTAGTTTTGAGCTAGTCTGAGTAGCTGGAAAATGCCTGCACATATACCAGCTTTGACTTGGCACCTTACTACTCATGTCCCTCCTCATCTCCTTGTAGATCCTGCACAGCCAGGAGATAGAGATTTTTCTGCCTTAGAGAGATGCAAGCAAAGTCAGTCTGTGACCCTCTAGCTAAGGACCCACCTTAAAGTCCACTTAGGCCTTCATATCCTCCATTACCAGATGTCCACTCCACTTATCTTATGGCATGGTCCCTTGTTGCCTCTCTTCCAGCAACCTCCAATCAGCAGGGGTCTTGTAGTCATCAACCACATTGACACATCACTCCTAAATCTCAGTTCCTTTTCCTTTCTAAAAATGTCCAGATTTGGACTGCTATAACATTGGTTTTGGATTTGGACAACTCTATCCAGAAGAGTTTGGCATCTAACTGCCTTTTCATGGGATGTCCATTACTTTGCTAGTATCAAGATTCTTCTTATCCGATGAAAGCAGTGTGGGTATCCTCCCTGCATTGCTATCTATTCATTCAATGACTGTGTGAAATTGGTATGAGGCAATGTATATTTTACTAAATTTAGGATAATATTTAAGGCAACAAGTTGGATAGAATAATAAAACATACAAATTCAGTGATAAAACAAAATCATAAAACACTTAAAACCCATCAGAACAGATGGAGTTGAGGGGAGATGAAAGAGAAAAAACATCCAAGAGGAAAGTATGTTCAGTAAAATTTAACTGGCCGCTTCAAAGAGTCTTCAGAAGATCAGTGTGAGCATACCTCCGCAGCAGCAATTCATGTTTCCCATCTTGGAGGATTCTAGGTAAGAACCTGAGAATGTCATAGCTGCTCCTAAATTTGAACCTCTCAGCTCACAGACTGACAGTTGGAGTGGAAGGTAAGAAGCGCATCCCACATCCCCACAGTGACAGGTCATTACAGAATTTTCAGACTGAGTGCATGCCATGCTATGGAATGCTATTGTTCTCTATCCAACAAGCACATTTTACCTGTTCAAGGGGGGTAGGGTAAGAGTGTTTTATTTCAATATCTGAATCTTAAACCCATACAAACAAGTTAAATTAGCAAAAATGATCTGCCCCCAAATATTTTCTTCATAATAAAAGTTCTAGGTCAAAGGGAGACAGAGCTAACATGTTAAGTAAGTATCAAAAGAGATTCCATTCTTGGTTTGGAATAACTACCCTCCCCATTTCCCACCATTCCTGAATCTCCAGATATTTCTAGATAGAAAATTTAAAATTTATTTTAGATTCACTATATAAATACATGCAAAGTATTTTTATTTAATATGTGATATATTTTCAGATGGTGGAATTGTAAAGTTATATCCCACTTGTTTAAAATTTTAAAAAGAAATAATCTCTTAAGCTCAGCACAATTTAATCCAATCAGTTGAACTGATCCTGCCTGGTCCATGATCCTTGCTGATGAATCAGTCCTTTTGCTTATTACCTGATTCTCAGTCATCTCATGCCATGCGAGGTCATGGTTGTTAGAGGACCAAGATTAGGTCTTTAAAAAAAAAGGTATGCAAAAAAGAAAAAAGTTATTTAATATGATATCCATCTATAGAAGGAAAAATAATGATAGTATATTCAATTTGTTCTAAATTTGTAAATAATATTGTGATGATGCCAGTACACAGACAGGAATTAAAAGTAAAAGACTCTATGGTGATTTAAATGAAGAAAACACAATTCACCTCACTGTGTGCAATTTGTGTTTGATCACAATAACACCCTTAGAAAATGCTCCCTGTTCTTCAGCTCAGCTCATTGTTAGCTCTCTGCAAAGTGCCTGAAACCCATTATGAAGTTAAAGGTCATTTTTGGTAAGTCTTAGGAATTCTCCATATTTTTCAGCATCAGAGACAAACAAATGAAAGTAAATTAAAATTATCTAAAATTTTATCAGTGGGAACATGCATGTATGACATTTGGATCTGGTACAGGTGAATTTATACCATTTTATAAAGCTCCAAAATCAGTCATATTGAATAATCTAGTTTAGGTTTATGAAGAGTGTTAAGTATACCATGTATATCAGAGGAACCATTCCTATTCCCAAATGAATGGAAAGTCTCTAAGAAAAGTTTGTGAAGTTAGTATGTGTGGTCTAATCTAATATTAAGTGATGGCAATTTGATTTTACCTTCATATGAAAGAAAATTGTACTATGAATATTAAGGTTTAGACTAAGGGTACCATCAGCAGAAGAAATATCACCAATCAAAACATCATCTCTGCTATAATTAAACCAAACTCTGTGTAGGTGAAGGAGGCACGACATGGTGAGATTAGGGAGGGAGGAGGGAATATCACAAAATAGGCCCTGCTGAGTTCCTGACATAAGACCTGAACACTATGGAAGCCGCTGGAGGATAGGACATTCTAGCACAGGAAGGAAATCTACTCTGTGTCTTTTGTTTCTCTCTCTCAGATATTTAGAAATGCCAGTTAAGAAAGGGTGGAGATGGGGCTGGAATGATGGCTCAGCAGTTACAGTGCTTGCCTGGCATGCACGAGTACGTGAATTCGAACCCCAGCACCATGTACATAATGAAGTGTCAGAGCAACGAAAGCCACATGAAAAACTAAATAAGTTGATTCTCTCTCTCTCACTGTCCCTCTCTCTTAAAAAAAAGAAAGGGTGGAGATGAAGGAAGGAATTTAGTAACTAATGAATATAGGAAGGGATGTCTGTCATTTGATCCAGTGCTAGATTTACCACTCTTGGCATTCAGTTCCAGGGCTGCAGGGAGGATGTATCTCCTGTATTTATAAATCAGTTCATTGCTAGGGTTACTCCAGGACATGGTGAAATGACATGACCTTCCTTCTTTGGATATAGATGGGAATTGGAGCCCATGTTGAGGGCTTCTCTAGAGATGAACCCAAAGATGGAGGAGTCCCAAGGAAAGGCATGCACACACCTTGCCTTCTTTCCAGTTTGGAACCAGGAGAAATCACTGGGGAAACTGGCTTTAAATTTCCATATCGGAATTAGCTGGTCTCTGTAACATGATAATGTGATGCTTCTCTGACATTGGTGGTTTTCAGCCTTGTCTGGTATCTTTCATGAAAAATATGGTTACTTCTGTCATGGCTTCCACAAGGGATTCTTGAAATTTACTGAACTTAAATACCTGAGGTCTCTATTAGAATGCATTCTGAGCTGGGGGATTTCAGGTTTGCTGTTATTAATATATACAGGAACTACATATAGTGTAACAAACCTTAGAGACACTGAATCTGAACTTTTATCTGGCTGAGATGCATAGGAGTCTGATGTTAATGTACCCCAGGTAAGTCTGATGTGCAGTGCATGTTGGGATTCATTTCCCTTGATGACCTTTTCCCACATTTGGAGCATTTTGTAAAGAGACTTCTGGTGGTTGTTCCCATGGGTGTCAGGTGAGTTGCACACTCTAGTCTCCTGGTTTGTGTGCCAATCTTAGCCCTGGCTAAAAAAAATGCTATCAGAGTCCATAACTCTGGAAGAAAGTAACATCTGAATGAAGAGATCAGGCATGGGCAATGAATTGCACCTATAAATGATATAATTGATTCCCAGGATGGCCCCAACACTTGGTTTCTGCATGGCACCTTCCCTGAAACCCAGGGTTCCTTTTTATCCACCAACAAATATGTGACTTCCAAATGGAACGTGGGGCACAGACTCACTCGTCCTGTTCATCTTTGGAACTGTGTTCCTCTTTCCTTGTCCATATAGATTCACCTTATTTAACCCACTAAATAATCATCAGATACAGATCAATCACCTAATAGCTTATTTTGGGTTATATGTAACTCTGTTGATAGCTGATGAGCGCTTTAAAATTTGAGGTCTGGTGGAAGATGATTAGTTCACTGGGGACTCCACCCTCAGAAGGATTAATGTTGTTTTCCCCCAGACCCTGGTTAGTTCCATACGCAGTGATGTGTTATAGAAGAGCAAACCAGGCCGTTGAATCCCTCTGGCTTCATCTCACCACGTGATCTCTCTCTCTTGCATGTGTACCCTCAATGATGTCACACATTATGTTGTGATACAGCCAGGAGGGACCTCATCACAGCCAAACAGATGTCACTGTTGCGCTCTTTAATCTCTAGAACTCTCTGTAAAGTACCCACCCTTGGGTGTTTTGTTATGGCAGTAAAAACAGACTAATCCTGTAGATTACACAAGATTCACCTGATCAGTCAGGTTCCCAAGGCCTCTTTGGGCTCTGTGGGGTCAGAGACCTCCCAATACAACTATGGGATGATGTTAGAGAATTTCCATTTAAGGCACATTTGTTAACTTTCTAGTAGACATTAAATAAAACTGACTATCAATCTGAAGTATGTGTAATTGTGAAACCTAAAATACTCCCAGTATCTTGGATGATATCTGAGAAACACTCTAATATAGAGGGAAATACCCAGAAGAGTTGTAAAGCAAAATGGAAATAGTTGTGTACAAAGGATGCTAGATGGGAATGCCAGGAGCGAAGGTATCCACTAGCAGATGAATCCTTTGATACTGGAACTGACTTTGGAATCCCAGATATAGTTGCAAGCTTCCCTGTCCACTTGAACTATGAAATACAAATGACTCTTGATTGAACAAAAAAGAACTGGCTGGTTTTTGATTGCTGGTGATTCCAAGGTACATGGACAGTTTCTTGATTGAAAGACTGCAACTTTGATTAAAGAAAAAATAGAAACCATCTAGGTGGATTGAGCCACATGATGACAGCCCCCATGTATGGTTTTTATACCATCTTCCCCCAGGGAGAAACACTGAAATCATATGTATTTATGCTTCCCAGGCCCTTTTACCCAGATCAACCAATCTATTTTTTTGTTGTTTTTATAAGTTGCTACTATATAGGCATGCAGAAAGATGGAGTTCACCATGGTCCACATTCACACATGCATACAAAATAATTTTGTCAAACTTATTTTCCTGTTCCTCTCCTTTCCTGTGCCTCCTGCCTCCTCCTCAACTTTTGTTTGAACTTAGATGGTGCTCACAAAGTTTGTGGAAATTCACTGAGTTGTAAAATTGTAATATGAAAGATGCAATAATATTCAATTTAAAAGTGAAAAAAAAAAAACAACAACCAGAAACTATTTCAAACATGTGAAAATCTCAGCTGGGATTATATTCCCAGACAGGACAGTTAAGAATTCTATTGCAAACCCACATCACACAACCTTACCCTGGTGCAGTGACTATTTCAGGACTTTTATAATAACTGTTTTCACAGCACCCAAGAGCCACCTAACATGCATACCCTTTTAACCATAGGGCAGGGTCACTCCCAAGATACCACAACCAAGCACTCACCTCAGAGTGATGCTCAGGATCTTTAGATGTCCCATTAGCATGCAGGATGTAAATATCAACAAGTTTTTTTAATCAACATTTTTTATCGGTTCATTATAGTTGTAGATAATGATAGAATTTGTTGTTGCATATTCACATATATACACAACAATATAATTTGTATAATATTCCTCCCCAGCACTTTCTCCTCCCTCTTGTCCTCCCTCCCCCTGGTTCTTTTCTTCTACTAATCTCCCTTTGGTTTTTTTACTCTCCCAGTTTTTTTTTATTAAGGAGTTGAGTTATTATACAATCATAAATGTGTATAAAGAAACAATATGATATGTATTTGATCCTAAATCAGTTACCTCAACATTGCCCCCACCTCAGTATTTTGATTCTTCTATATTTTCTATATTATACCCCATAACAGATATGTGTATATCTATTAATTCATAACTATAACTATATATATGTATATATATATATACATATATATACACATACATGTTTATACATGAATTTTCCAGAATTAAATGATTGCATAAGTGTTATTTGACTTCTGGGGGTGAGGTGGGTAAAGAGTATGCTACATTCTTGATTGTCTCCCTAGATTCCTCCCTATCTTCCCTCCCTCTCCCCTCGCCCTCCCCCATACATGTTCATGGTTCCCTTAGATTATTGTTATGTCCTTGGTGAGTCCAATACATGAGTTTGGCTACCTTTCACCCAAGCCTGGATTTAGATCTATCCTTCACAAATGAGGGAAAACATTCGGGCCTTGACTCTCTAGGTTTGGCTAACTTCGCTAAGCATGATTTCTTCCATTGCCATCCATTTACCTTTAAAGGCTGCAATATCGTTGTTTCTAATTGCTGAGTAGAACTCCATTGTATATATGCATACCACAGCTTTTGGATCCATTCATCTAGTGAGTGGGCATCTAGGTTGATTCCATAATTTAGCTGTTGTAAATTGAGTTGCTATGAACATTGATTTTGCTGTGTTGCTCTAATGTGCAGATTCTAACTCCTCTGGAAAAATATCCAGAAGAGGGACAGCTGGTTCATATGGTGGACATTCCTAATTTTTTGAGGAGTCTCCACACTGCTTTTTAGAGAGGCTGTAACAGTTTGCTGCTCCACCAACACTGTGCTAGTGTTCCTGTCTCCCCACAACCCCTCCAGCATTTGTTACTGTCTGTATTCTTCATCTTTGCTAGTCTGACTGGAGTGAGGTGAACTCTTAATGCAGTTTTGATTTGCATTTCTCTGATTGCTAGTGGTTTAGAACACCTTCTCATGTATTCATTGGCTTGCTTGATTTCTTCTGCTGAGAAGTTTCTGTTTAGCTCTCAGGCCCATTTATAGATTGGATTGTTTGTATTTTAGATATCCAGTTTCTTGCATTCTTTGTAAATTTTGGATATTAGTCCCCTATCAAAGGAATCACAGGTCATGATTATCTCCCATTCTGTGAGTTCTCTGTTGACAGTTTTGATCATTTTCTTGGCTGAGCAAAAGCTTTTTAATTTAGTGCAATCCTGGTCATTAATATTTGACTTTACTTCTTTTGCTTTGGGAGTCTTATTGAGGAAGTCATTGCCAACTCCCATAGGCTGAAGTGTTTGTCCTAATTTTTTTCTTCTCAGTTGTATGGTAGCTGGTTTAATTTCTAGTTCCTTGATCCATTTTGAATTAATTTTTATGCAAATGCCTGTCCAGTTTGTCCAGCACCATTTGCTGAATAAGCTGTCTCTCCTCCATCTTATATTTTTGCACCCTTTGTCAAATTTCAGATGCTTAAAAATTTGTGGGTTTGTCTCAGAGCCTTCTATTTCATTCCATTGATCTTCAATCCTCTTTTGATACCATATCATGCTGTTTTTGTTAGTACAGCTCTAGTATAATTTTTGATCTGGTATTGTGAAACCACCTGATTCATCTTTCTGGCTTAGCAATGTTTTGGGTATTCTGGATTTCTTGTTGTTCCAAATGAATTTGAGAATTGCTTATTCTATATTTGCAGAGAATGACATTTGTATCTTCATGGGGATTGTGTTGAATTAGTATAGCACTTTTGGCCAAATGACCATTTTAATTATATTTATTCTGACCAACAAAGAGCATGGAACATCTTTCCATCTTCTCAGGTCTTCTTCAATTTATGTCTTGGGTGTTCAATTATTTTCATTAGAGAAGCGTTTCACTTCTCTTGTTAGATTAATTCCCAAGTATTTTATTCTTTTGATGATATTGTGAATGGGATTGATTTCCTGATTTCTTCTTCTACCCTTTTATTGTTAGTGGATAGGAAAGTTATTGATTTATGGGTGTTGATCTTGTAACCTGCTACTTTTCTAAATCTGTTTGTAACACCAAGCAGTTTTCCAGTGGAGTTTTTTTTGGATCTTTCAGATTTAGGAAACATATCATCAGCAAAAAGGGATAGTTTGACTTCCTCTCTTCCTATTCTTTTCCCTTTGATTTCCTTCTCTTGCCTGATGGCTCAAGCTACAGTCTTGAGGACTACAGTGAATAAAAGTGGCCAGAGGAGACAGCCTTGTCTTGTTCCTGAGTTTAATGGAAATGTCTTCAGCTTTTCTCCATTTACTATTTTTTTTAAAGAGAGAGAGTCAATGAGAGAGAGAGAGAGAGAAAGAATCAATTTTTATTTAGTTTTTCATGTGACTTTTGTTGTTCAGACATCTCATTTTGTATGTGGTACTTGGGTTTAATCTTGCATCCTTGCGCATGCCAGGCAAGTGCTATAACCACCAAGCTACTGCTCCAGCCTCTCTGTTTAGTATTATACTAGCTGAGAGTTGACATACATGGTCTTTACAAAGTTAAGATTCTTTGATCCCTATTTTTCTAGAGTTTTAGCATAAATGGGTGCTGGATTTTATTGAAGGTCTTTTCTGCATGTATTGAGATGATCATTACGGTTTTTGTCCTTAATTCTGCTTAAGTGATGAATTACATTTATTGTTTTGCATATGTTGAACCAGACTTATATCCCTGGAATGAAGCACACTTGATCTTAATGAATTATCTTCTTGATGGGTTTTTGAATGTGGTTTACTAGAACATTATTCAGGATTTTCGCATTGATGTTCATCAGGGATATTGGCCTATAATTTTCTTTCTTTCTTTTTTTATTTTTTATTTTTGATGTGTCTTTTTTGAGTCTTGGTATCAGAGGTATGATTGCCTCATCAAAAGTGTTT
>PVKS010046985.1:0-12930 GCA_004027875.1 Aplodontia rufa | reverse complement strand
CCTTCGCTGGCACTTGGCTTGGCAGGTTTCCTGAGGTCCAGCATGTGCTGAATCTAAGCCTCTGCTCCCATCAAACATGATTGAGTCACTTGTTTATTGCATTATCTGTCACTCTCTCTAAAATGCAGTCTTCAACATGGCAAGGCCTTGTCAGGCTTGTTTAGTACTTTAATAATACTGCCAGAACAATGTCTGACACAGGGTAAGCACTCTATAAATGTGTGTAAAATGAACACACCCCCCATGAGAATCAATAAATAATAATTTGATTAGTGGATAATTTTATAAACTCTACCAAATTACCTGTCATTTATCTTTTGATTGAAAAGAAAAATCTTTCACTTTACCTCTGAATGACAAAAGGCAAATTTCATTAATGTACAACAAGTTTGTTTTAATGAAAGATATGTTATCTATTTCCTCAATTATCAAATTAATCAACACGTTTATATTCAGTAATCATCGTTTACCCCTCAGCTATTTTGTTATGGGTAATAAAATTGAAAAGCCCACTTCAAATCAGTATCTTAAATTAGTTATAAAAAGATTCATATTATTAATCTATCTAAATGATATAAATCACAAATGCAATATATGACCAATATTTTTTAAAGTTGTGTTAAAATGAAATAGCACTATGTAATAACATGAAGAAAAAAATACATGGGTGCCACTTTAATGAGATGACTAATAGAATATGAAGGACTTGGACTAAGTGGAATATAGAGCCACTGGTAATTTATTTAGTACAAATTTATGTATAATGAAGTTAAAAAAGAGAAATCAGGAGCTGGACCACACCAATAAAATTTGGTCTTAAATTAGCATTTCATAAAGAGTATTTCAAAAAAGAGTATTCCATATCAAAACACAGAAAATATATTTTCAGCATAATATAAATATAAGTTTGACTATACAAACTAGCAAATTGAGCTACAGATGAGGGAATAATACCAAAGAGAAATTCAGTATTCCTCTCTTATCCATGATTTCACTTTCCTTAATTTTAGAAACCCACAGTTTGTCACAGTCCAAACAATTAAATGGAAAATTGAAGGAAAAAAAAGCAACTCCGGAGTTTTAAATTTCTACACTGCTTTGAGCAGTGTGATAGAATCTCCCCCCATTCTACTCTGCTTTAATCATTCCATTTCTAGTGTGTCTGCACTGTATATGCTACCCAGTCATTTGTCATGCAGTAGCCACATCAGTTATTCTAATCAATCAGCAGGATCTTACAGTTTTTGTGCTCAAGTAATCCTTATTTTATTGGACAGTGACCCTAAAACCTAATGGTTCTGATGTGGCAACTTAGATATGCCCAAAATAAACTGTGAAGTGCTTCCTTTAAGTAAAGAGGAGAAAGTTTTTTATTTAATAAATGGAAGAAAGAAATTCATATGCTGTGACTGCTAAGATTAATGGTAAGAATGAATATTCCATCCATGAAATTATAAAGAAGGAAAAAGAAAGCCATGTTATTAATGCTGTCATATTTCTAATGTAAAAGTTATAATCACAGTGCATGGTAAGTATACAGTTAAGATGGAAAAGATATTAAATTGTTCATGTATAAGAAAAATAGCATAGATAGGGTTTGTTTTGGCACTATCTGTGGTTTTAGGCATCCATTGAGTGTCTTGGAATATGTCTTTCATGAATAATGGATGAGTATTGTAAAGTTAAAGACAATATCATTGTGTAGTTTTTAAACAGAAGCAATAGAAACTTATCCAAGTTTTACATTAGATATTCCTAATTTGTTTAGTTTACTGAGAAAAATTTGTGTGGCGATAAGCTAGCTGTTAAGTAATTTATCCTGCTACATATTTGTCAAGTAAGTTTCAGCCTTCAGGCACAAGAAAGTCACATAAATTCCAGCATGTTTATAATTCTTTATTTTTATTGCTATCGATTTTAATACAAGATTTTGGGGTATAGTTTTATTTTCCTCAACCAATCCTGACTCTTGTCTTATTAATGATTAAAAAGAAATAGGGAAAATTTCTGAAAATGGAAATGGTTTGCTGTATTTTTTTTTTTTTTAACTTGCCCAGAGCTCTCCGAACTCATTGATCTACTAACATCTTAACCTCTAGGTGGTAACATGATGATGGGATGAGTTTTCCAACACAGAAGCTTTGTTACCACATTATACTAAAGATCTCACCCACTTTTCTGCAAAAAAGTACTTCCATCATTCTTACCAATCACATCCACCAGGGGATACATTTTAGGTTTATTACTAAAATAATAAAACACACAAATCTGAATCTTGTATGAAAATGCCTGAGAATTTTCATTTTTTTCTTTTTTTTCCTGTCTTTTTGACCTTTGTCCTTATCCATTTTACTTATAGGTCTATTTCTCAGTTTATCCTAAAATAATTTCATCAGGCTCCTATCTCACTCTGTCTTTACCAAGATGAATTTCACTCACTTCTATAGTTTCTATTTTATCATATATGTGATACAATATTCAAGTATTTGTCTAAATTTGACAGAATTACTTTAACATATGGTATGCCATTATACAATCAGCTATCACTTGGACATATCTGTGTCAATAAGAAAAACCTTCTGCTCAGTATCTCTGATAAGGAGCCGCTCAATCACATCACTGGTGTGGGTACCACCCCAAAAACATATCTTAGATTCCTAACCCTACTTTAGCATGTGACCTTATTTGGAGTTCGAGACTTAACAGAAGTAAGCAAGTTGAACAGAGGTTATTAGTGTCATTTGGCCACAATCTTAGATGACTGATGTCCTTAGAAAAACAAAAAAATTTAAAGGCATATATGTATACAGAAATGTCATGTGAAGCAGGTACAAATCAGAGTGATACTATGTAAGTCAAAAAACTCCAATGATGGCTAGTAAAGTACCAGAAGCCAAAGGAGAGGAAGATAAAGGCTTTTTCCTCATAACCTTAGAGAGAACCAGCTCTCTTGACACCCAAATCTAAAATTTCTCATGTTCACACGTGAGATAATAAATTTCTCTTGTTTAAGTCACTCAATTTAATTCTTAGTTACTACAGTCCTAGAAAGCTAAAAGAATTCAATAAATGTTGGCAAAATATTAATACATACTTTAGAAAAGATAGATGATGAATAGGTACATCATACTATATTCAATACCATTTCATATAATAAAATGCAGATTAAACCAACATGAGATACTATAGCACAGTAAAAGTGCAAAAAATAAAATATAAATAGTAAATATTCCTGAAAATACTAATTGCTAGTAGAATAGCAGAGCAGCTAAAACTCTATGTTACTAAAAAGATTATGAAATGCTCTAGTCACTGGGAAAATTTTAGTAGTTTCTTACAAAGTTAGACATATATTTTTGACATCACTCAACTCCTCCACTGTACATTATCAAGAGGTATGAAAATTTGTGTTCATACAAGATTTAGACTCGTGCAAGTTTTATTCAAATAGTCAAAACCAGCTACCTTGCAACTGCTGGAAGACAAATTAGGTCCAACACTTCAGCATTTGAGAGTAGACAAAGACTTTCTCAACATGTCTCCTAAAGTGAAGGAAGTAAAGTCAAAAATCAGTGAATGGGATGCGATAAAGCTAAAAAGCTATTGCACCGCCAAGGAAATAATCAAGAGTCAAGAGGTTTCCTATGGAAATGGAAAGAATCATAGGCTATGATTCCTCTGACAGGGGCCTCATATCCAGAATCTAAAAAATCCTCTAAAACCTCAACTACAGAAACACAAACAACCCAATTAATAAATGGGCCAAAGAGCTAAATAGAAACTTCTCAACAGAGGACATTGATCAAGCCAGTGAATGCATGAGAAAGTGCTCCAAATCACTAGTAATCTGAGAAATGCAAATGAAAACTACATAAAGATATCACCTCATGTCAGTCAGAATGGCAAAAATGAAGAAAATAAACAGTAATATATGCTGGAGGGGCTGTGGAAGGATAGGCACACTAGCACACTTTTGGTGGAACCGCAGACTGGTAGAGCCCTTCCGGAAAGCAGTGTGGAGAATCCTCAGAAAACTAGGGATGAGCCCACCATATGATCCTGCTATTTCTCTCCTGGGTATTTTTCCAGGGGATTTAGAATCAGCACATTACAGTGACACAGCAATAGCGGCTCAATTTACTATTGCTAGAATATGGAAACAACCCAGATGTCCCTCATTGGATGAATGGATCCAAAAGCTGTGGTACATATATACCATGGAATTTTACACATCAATTAGAAACAATGATATTGCAGCCTTTGAAGATAAATGGATGGCTATGGAAGAAATTATGCTGAGTAAAATCAGCTTAACCCAGAGAACCAAGGGTTGATGTCTTCATTCATCTGTGGAGGTTGGCCATTGAGAAAGGAGGTCTACTACCATGTTTTAAATCTGGATAAGGTATAATGTTATACAACCTAATACAATTTTAGAGATGTTTTGGGAAGGGGAGGGGAGGGATAAGGGTAGGTAATTGGGGGGCACTCGGGGGTAAGTCTAATCATCAGAATCTCTCTCTCTCTCTCTCTCTCTCTATATATATATATATATATATATATTATATTATTTCGCTAAAAGATTGTGCGATTGTTCAACAAATAAATTTCTGAATTAAAAAAAAAACAAATAGCCAAAACTGAAAATACCTAGGTGTCCATCAAAAATGTATACAAACACAATACAACATTGTCCTGCTCAGCAATGCAAAGGAGCGAACTTCTAGTGTGCCTAAAATGGATGTATTAATTTCCTAGCACACCTGTAACTGATTAACATAGTATTTTGGTTTACAACAACAGAAATTTATTCTATCACAGTTCTGGTTGACAAAGTCTAAAATCAAGGCTTTGGTAGGGCATCACTCCTGCTGGATGCTCTAGAGAAGAAACCATCTGTTGATTTTTCATCTCTGGAGTCTCTCAGGTTCGTCTTAAATTGCCCTCTCCCCTACGTGCCTATCCCCATCGTATCTCTGCCTTCTCCTATAAGACTATATGTGACTACCTTTCAGGATGACATAGATAACCTAGGAAAGCCCCTCCCCTTATTGTTCATTTTCTTTAGCCATGTAAGATTCACAGGTTGCTGGCATAAGCCTATGGACAGGTATTTTCAGGGCCACCATTCATGTCACTACATTGGAAAATACCTCAAAAGTTCTAAGCTAAATGAAATGACAGTCAGAGTAGTACATATATCCAATTATTTAACGTTATTTAAAACTGGCAAAACACTACTGAAAAAAAAGAATTCAGTGGTTTCCAGTGACTAGAGTTGGGAGGCAAGAGACAGAAATATGCTAATAGTGAACGGCTAAAAAGAGACATTTTAGGATGATGGACATGTGTGAAAGTGCTTGTACACATTTGTCAAACCCACTGAACTATATACCTAAATTTCTCGTTAAAACATTTAAATATATATTTTAAATACTTTGAAATTTCCCTTCATTAATCTTCCCATTATCTATGTTCCGTTTTGCTGTCATCATAGTTTAGACACCATTATTATCAATTATGGAAACAGTGATTGTACTTTATGAATTTTCTACTAATGGTTGTTATTTAGCAATACGTAAGGATGAAGCAAAGTCTGGGAGTCCAGATACCTTAGCACTAGAAAGAAATTGCTAACCTAAGGTAAAGCAGAAAATAGAACTTTTTTTTCTTTTTGCCTGTAAATATAGTACATTGCTCAGTTTCTGTTTTTTGAATTTTAGAACTTATAAAGCTACAACAACAAAAGAAAACAGGGGCAAAATTATTTGAGATGGAAAGATCAAAGTGGATCTATGGCCATGCCAAATGGTATGATAAAAGCAGTCATATCAAGACTGACTTTCCCATACTTGCTTACAGTATTTCATCTAAAGATAAAGTAACCTGATATTTTACAGATAAATTAAATTAAGCCATTTTGTACATTGGAAAGGAGATAGTAAAATATATGGAATAAACCAAAATAAAATGTTAGCATTAACAATAAATGAAATCAATGAGCCTGTGTTAAATAAGGAAGGATAAATATGTATATTTAACTAAAGTAATCTACTAAAAATAACAAATAGCTGAACATATAAATTTAGTTGACATCTTATTAAGCAATCTATCATGTTGCCATTTTAGTATTTGTCTACTTCTTGCTTCTCTAGATTCATTAATTACCATTCCCTTATACTTTATACCCCAATATTAGCGAACTGCATGATTTCTAACATTCATTGCCAACATAAACCCATACCAAACACTTCCCTCTTTTATTTCCTTTCTTTTTGATTTCCTTCATATTTACTGTCCCAATAAATTCTTTCCACCTCCTGTTCATTCTGGTTCATTTGGTACTCATTTCTTATGTCTCAGCCTCAGTTTTAGTGTCAAGATTTCAAGCTTAACCTTGTCTCAAACTCTCCTTCTCTTGGCCAACTTGATGAATAACATTTTGTACTATATTCAAAAAAATTAATAAAACTATGAATGACTTTATTATTTTCTGTAGTGTTGCATGATTGTTCCTCCCCATGAGTCCATAAGCTCTTGTCTTTAGGACTTGTTTTTATTCTTTATTTTATTCTTTTATTGCCCATCAGGTACTGTGTTAACACTAAACACAATACCTGGTATGTGTAGAGGGAGTAAAAAAATGTTTTTAATGAATAAAAATACCTAGAGCTGAAGATGTTTCTAAGCCAAATAAAGCAAGCAAGGAGTATGTACTAATTTGCATTAGGAGTCAGAATTCATCGTGAGGGATTAAGAGAACAGAGCTCAATACACCTTTTAGCAACCTGTGTTATCACTATAATCATTTCAGCAGAAGGTGTTGAACATCTAGTAACTATAGAGGGCTCCTGGACTTTCCTAAAAATGTAATCTTAACAGTCAGTCCTTCTCTCAAACACTACCTTTATCAAGAAAGAATGTTTAAAAAGGATGAAAAAGGAGAAAAATAACATTGTTGGAATATGTTTAGTCTCAATCTATTTCAAGTCAGAATATGTAAACTTATTTAGAAAGGATGGATTTTTCTTAATGTCTCAATACTTATAAAATATAAGGTATTAATTTGGTGCAAAATACTTGTTGATTCTTGGTTTTATTTCTTGAGTTTTAGGGATCTGTTAAGAAAATCGGTGCCTTTGCCAAATGCGGGTGTGTTGTCTGTGTTTCCTTCTGGCAGTTGCAGTGTTTCTAATCAAATTCCTAGGTCTTTGTACCATTTTTCATTGACTTTTGTGTAGGGTGATAAGGATCTAATTTCATCCATCCCCGAATAGATATCCAGTTTTCGCATCGCCAATTGTTAAAGGCTATCTTTCTTTCATTGTGTGATTTTGGCTCCTTTGTTGAGAATCAGATGATCATCCATATAGGTTTGTCTTTGTCATCTATTCTATCCCATTGTTCTTCTTGTCTGTTTTGTTGCATTGAATCTATATTGCACTTTTGGTAATATGGACTTTTGACAATATTAATTCTGCCTATCCGAGAACATATGAGGTTTTTTCATCTTCTAAGATTCTCATTAGTTACCATCTTCAGCTTTCTATAGTTTCTGCACAGCAACGGAAGCAAGACTATGAGAAGAGGGCCTAAAGAATGATAGAAGTTCTTCAGCAACTGGTTTTCCAACAAGGGATAAATATCCAGAATATTTAAAGAACAACAACAAAAAAAGCACCGAGAAAACCATCAATACATAAGCAAAATAATTAAACAGACATTTAGCAAAAGAAGAAATAAAAATGGCCAACAAATATGTGATAAAATGCTTAACATCTCTATAAATCATGGAAATTAAAATCAAAGCTACATTGAGATTTCATCTAACTCTTTTCAAAATTAGCAAGAGTACAAATGATACAAAATGCTAATAAGAATGCAGGGGAAAAAGTTATATTCACCCGTTATTGGTGGGAGAATGAATTAGTACAACCACCTTGGGAAGCAGTATGAAGATCCCTCAGAAGATTAAGATTGCAACCACCGTGTGATTCATCTATTCCACTCCTAGTATTCATTCTAAACAATAAAAATCAGCATACTCTAGTGATTCAGGCATATTAGTGTTTACATCAAATCAGTTGTAAACACTGATGCTCATCAACAGATGAAAGGACAAAGAAAAAGAGGTAAATAAAAATGATGAGTTTTAATCATAAAGAAGAATGAAATTATGGCATTTACCGGCAAATGGATGGAATTGAAGGACACCGTGCTAAGTGAAATATGTTGTACTTGGAAAATCAAGGGCCAAATGTTTCTCTTATATGCCAAAGCTAAAGCAAATTAAGGGGAAAAAAGTTGTGTTGTGTGTGTGTGGGGATGGTGGGGTGGTGATGACAGTCTCATGAAGATTGAAGTGAGATCAGTGGAGTTGAGATTAGTGGATTAGAACAGAGTGGGAGGGGGAAGGGAGACAGGAAAGAATGAGGAAATGAAATTAAACAAGTTTTGAAATGTATGTAAATGATTATGCCAGAGTAAATTTCATCTTTATGCATATGTAAAAATATAAATGGTGTTGGAAGAACTGGACAGCAATATGCAGATAACTGAAATTCGATCCTAATCTCTCACCCTGCACACGAATCAAATCAAAATGGATTGAAGAATTATAAACTAAACCTACAGCTATATAGTTGTTAGAAGAAAAAATAGAATCAACACTCCATGACTTCAGTGTTGGCACTGGCTTCCTTAACAAGACTCCCATAATGCAAGAATTGAAGCCAAGAATAAATGAGTGGAATGCCATTAAACTGAAAAACTCTTGCACAGCTGAAGAATTAGTCAAGAGTGATAAGAGAGAACCTACAGAATGGGAGAAAATCTTTGACTGCTACACCTCCAACAGAGGGCTAATATCCAGAATATATAAATAACTCAAAAAACTGAACACCCAAAAGATAATCTAATTAATAAATGGGCTAGGGAACTACAAAGAAATTTCTCAATGAAGTCCAAAAAGTTCATAAATATATGGGAAAATGCTCTACATCACTAGTAATCAGAGAAATGAAAATCAAAAGTTCATTAAGATTCCATCTCACTCCTTTCAAAGTTGCAGAAATGAAGAATAGGAACACTAACAGATGCTGGAGGGGTTGTGGGAAGAAAGGAACACTATCAAACTGCTGGTGGGACTGCAAGCTTGTACAGCCATTGTGGAAAGCAGTGTGGAGACTCCTCAGAAAATTAGGGCTGGAAGCACCTTATCACCCAGCTATTCCACTGCTGGGTATTTTTCCAAAACAGCTAGAATTGCCATACTACAGAGACATAGCTGCATCAATGCTTATAGCAGCTCAATTTACTATAGCTCCACTATGGAACCAACCCAGAGGCCCTCACTGCATAAGTGGATTAGAAAACAGTGGTATGTATGAATATATATGTATATGCATATATATATGTTTGTGTGTGTGTATACATACACATACATACATACACACACATGTACACAATGGAGTTATACTCTGCTACTAGAGAGAATAATTTCATGGCATTTTCAGTCAAATGGATAGAGATGGAAAAAGTTATGCTGAGCGAAATATCCCAAACTCAGAGACTTAAGGGTTGAATGTTTTTCTCGTATGTGGAAGCTAGTATGCAATCTAAGACACATTGAAAGTTAGCTTAGCTCAATAATAACATCAACATAGGTGGATTTTTACATAAGCAGGGGGAACCATAAATATGAAGCTGGGAGGAGAAGAAAGTGGGGCAGAGAGGAGAGAGAGGGAATAGGAGGGTTATCAATGCAGCTGGAGGGAGGATGTAGGAGGGTTATCAATGCAGCTGGGAACCCTGAACTCCTATGAGAAGCCCAACCAATAATATGGGGGTAAAGTAGTGGAAACATGGGAACAGGAAGTGGTGAAATGGGGGAGAGCATGGGCTAGAATCAGCCTTAACCTACTTTGTCAATATCCATATATTCATGACTGTGTAACAACGATTAACAACGATTCCCTCCAATAAATAAGACTATTTTGAACAAATAAAAAAAAGTTCATGTTCATCTTGCATTTCAAAATGCTTTTATTGAATTCCCAAGAGTTCCAAAGTGTTAATGGTTCCAGAGTGACAGTGAGAGAGAAAGGAAGAGAAATCCATTTTATATAGTTTTTCATGTGGTTTCCCGTTGTGCATGGTGCTGGAGTTTGAACCTGCATCCTCATGCATGCCAGGCAAGCACCGTAACTGCCGAGCCACTGCTCCAGCTCTTAAGTGTATACTAGTAAGTTAAAAAGTTAGTCTTAAAAAGGCACCAAGCTGTATAATTTGAACCAGATGACATTCTAAAGACAATAGAAATGGTCACCAGGAGATGGAGAGAAAGGGTTGAATTGGAGTGCATAGGGTTTGTTAGGGCAGTGAAGCTTTTCTGCATTATCCCAGAGTAGAGCTGTTTCACACACTTGTCCAAGCCTCCAGAATGTACAACACCAAGAGTAAACCCTAATGGAACTTATGAGTGTCACTCTGGGTGGTGCTGATGTGTCTGTGTGCATTCTTCAATTGCAACAAATGTCCTGCTCTTGTAAGGGTTCTTAACCATGGGGGAGGTTGTTCATGTCAGGGGGCAGGGGGCAATTTGGAGATTATTTTCTGCTTAATTTTGCTATGAACCTAAAACTGCTCTAAAAATAAACTATTATTTAAAGGGAAAAAACTATAAATGAATAGAAAAAAAGACTAATAGAGGAAGAGGACTGGAAATATGTAGGGGGGGAAGTAGGAGTGTGCACTGGGGACTAAAGTGGAGCAAATTATATTACATGTATATATGATTATGCTAAAATGAACCCCAGTATTAGGTATGAATATAATGCAGTAATATAAGCATGAAAAAACTTAAGGTAGTAGTAGAATGCTTTAAAAACCAAAATCTTTGTTTTAAACATGTGATCCTTAGGTTCTGGATGTATTAAGGTCACGAAATTCATCACCCCTAGAAGTTACAGAGATGCTGCTAAAAATAGATGTGTCTACCAAAGGAACACTGTATTTGAAAAAAAAATTGTAGTAACTGTTGATTTACTTGTGTTTATTACGGAAATATATTCATGGGACAAAATTTGGTATTTCATGATATGCAAATTTTAATACTTGTTTTCTTAATGCATAATGTAGACTGGAATTCATAGCTTGAAATCCTGTTGCTATACATCATTAATCCTTTTCATTGCCCAAGGGAGCAAAAATACATGGAGGAAAAGGAATTAATTGACTCATATAGTTTATCCATAAAGTGGTAAACAAAATCTGTAACATTAAAAGCATGAAATTTGTATAACAAGAATTAGATAAATAACATTTAAATGCATTTATTTTAAAAATTATAATTAAGAAAATGAATTACATTAGGCTATAATTTTAAACTATATATTTACATAAAAAGCAATATATACTTATATATGTATATAATATCTACACATATACATGCGCTTATGAAATATGTCTATTATATATTTGTTTCTTTTGTAATTGAGAGTATCTAACTAAAGGAATATGCAGAACTGTACAATTCATTAATTGATTTAACAAATACTTATATTGCACCATAATATTTTTCTTGTAGTCTAGAGAAATGAAAATCAAGACACTCAATATTCTTGAACTTATATAGTTCCCATTTAAGAAATTATCGATAATCATGTAGCAAAATTATCTTATTATGGCTGAAAACATTAATAATTATCAATCTTAGCTTTACACCCTTTTACTTTAGCTTTATGTTTATTATTTTATTATAAAATCACATTTATGCCAACTTCAAAAGTTGACTACAGGGCTGGAGCCGTGACTGAGCAGTTAACTGTGCTTTCCTGGCAAGCGCAAAGTTGTGAGTTCAAACCCCAGCATCATGTACACAATGAAGTGCCAAAGCAATGAAAGCCACATGAAAAAATTAAGTAAAATTGATTCTTTCTCTTCCTCTCTTTCCCTGTCACACTCTCTCTCTCTCTCTCTCTCCCCCTGTCCTTCTCTCTTAAGAAAAAAAATTGACTTCAAACTTTCAGGTGTTTCCTTACTCCTTAATGTCTGTCTACTTTTACTTTCTGAAACTATTCAATTTTAAAGTAATTTAATTATGTTGAGATTGATAATCTCCTGTACAGTTTTGGTTATTTGACAAAATTTAAAGGAGTAACCACATAACCATATTTAAAATATTCACATATTGAGACTCCAGTAATATTGGCATGTCATATATTGCTGATTGCTGATTTCAACAAGTATTCACACCATCTTATTGAAGAAACATATAACATAGCTGCTTTAATTAGGTTTTTTTCTATTTATAAATTAAATACCATTTGGGACCTGCAATGTGTTTGGTGGGAGAAAGCAATATACTAAAATAAATATATATGCTTTATCTCTCTGAAATTCATAGATTAGTGAAGAAGATAAAAGTTAATCTAAAAAGAAGAGCAAGTAAACATGTAATTGAAAATACAGTCTCAACTGAATCCAAAGCAGAACTGTAAACTTCCTTCTCCGGCTTACCTTAATACTAATGGTAGATCCCAAGAAAATTATCTCTAGAAAGTCCTCATTTTTCAGTAACCACTTTACATATAGTTGTATGACCTATCTTAAAAATTTAAAACCATGTTTATCTTTTTGAAATACTGTTCAATATGCCAGGGAAAACCCTACCAAATTAACTTGGTCTGTATTTGTACATTTTTGGAAATATGAATTCACATTGTTTAAATGGGATTTGCAATGATGTATCAATTTAAACTCACCTATTTTCAGTGTTATGACTTAAACATCATTAATTAAGTGTAACATACTGGCAGGAAGTTATTTATGTAATTTTCCATGCTTTTTATTTTGCATTTCATTTATTTTGTTTCGTACTCTTCCCTGTACCTACTTAAAACAAAAATATGTCTTCTAATATGTGAGATT
>PVKS010046984.1:0-13046 GCA_004027875.1 Aplodontia rufa | reverse complement strand
GACAGAATCAATTTGTATTGAGTTTTTCACAGGCCCTCCTTGCTCCGACACTTAGTTGTGCACATGGGTGCTGGGGTTTGAATACGTGTACTTTCACATGCTGGGCAAGCGCCTTAACTGCCCAGCCACCGCTCTAGCCCCAGGGATGCTTATCTTTAGGTGGCAGAAGTTGTGAAAAGGTTCAAGAAGGACAAGCAAAGAGAATGCCAAATGAGAAAAGGTAGGCGAGATCTAGGATGGGTCGTGGGGAGCAGAGAAAAGGCTCCCATGCTAAGTGGGCGTTGCCTCCTCATAGGATCAGGCTTGACAAACACCCAAGAGTGAAAGGGGAGAGTGAGGGAATAGGAGGAGGCAGGCGTCCATCCCCTGGGGATTGTGCTCCTTGCCCAAATTCCCAGTTCCATCCTCCAAAAGACCATGCAGGGAGGGAACACAATTTTCCCAAGGAAAATGACCTGTCACTGCAAAGGAAATTTCGATTGAGAAATATCACACCAAGCACCTTGTAACAGCCAGCTTACCCAAGCCGGCCTCTTGGAAATCTCGGGGATTCCATGGGTCTCCTTAGTGTCATGCGCAGTTTCAGCAATAGGGGGAAGGCTCCCTAGGTTACTTGGTGGCATAGGGTGGGGGATGGGGAGGGGAGAGGGTGTAGGAAGAACTCCTAGGAGACTGGAGAATGGGAATATGGGGGAATCATCTCAGAAGCAGATGTCATTCCTCCACGAGACACCCATTTAACACAGGAGTTCTTCTGGGAGAATCAGCAACAGGGGAAACCCAAGCTGAGCATCCATGATTGGGCATTAGCCCTGGATAACTAAGTATACATACATTGGTTATTGATGGTTGGATAATGTTTCCCCCTCAATTGTATCTCCATATACATCTAATTTAAAAAATAAAAACATAAAAAAATTAAAAAAGGAAAGCAGCCCACAGCTAATCTCTATTTGCTGAAACTGTTCAGGTATTTTGATGAGTAAAGGAGGCAGTCAGCTGAATTCTACACGAATCCCCTTCCTGGTAAGTGACACCCCTGCATAGCCTACCAAGACAGCTGCAGAGTCACCCCGGGTGCCAAGGGAAGAATGACAGAGCGGGGACCATCCTTCCTGTGGGAGGAAGGTCGCAGCACTCAGCTGGTTAACCTGAACCCACGCGGGAGCCCCAGTCACGCAATCACGCCTAAGCAATTGACACGCAGACTTCCAGGCTGAGATGCACACCAATAGGTGTTGAGGTGTAGACAGTCTACGTTAATCAAAAAGAATGTAGACAACAATGAATTCTGGAATACGAGATCGGAACACTGAATTCTGCAAATCTCTATTGAAAGATAATTGCTATAGATTTTGAATGTCCTCCAAAACCACGGTAAAGGGTGGGTTGCTAGCCCACGGTGCTACTGGGAGATGGTGGGACCTTTAAGAGGTTCAGCTTCCTTGAGAGAGTAACTGGGAACTGCCCTTCCTCCCTTCCTGCCTTCCTCCTCTTCCCTCTCTCCTCTCTCACTCTCTCTCTCTCTCTTTCTCTCTCTCTGTCTCTGCTCTATGCTGCCATAGGCCCAAAGTGATGGGGCCAAACACACATGCACTGGACCCTCTTGAAATCCTGGGCCAAAATGAATCTTCCCTCTGTGTGAGTTGATTAGCTCAGATGGTTCGTCACAAAGCTGACTAGCACTTAGTGGTGTGACAAGTGATGGAAAGAAATCAAAATGAAGGAGGAGGAAGAAGAAAAAAGAGCAGGAATCGGTCTGAGATAAGGAACTTGCTCAAAGCAATTAGAAACCTGTGCGCCGGCATATTGCTAAGTGAGAGCAGTCGGTCTGGAAAGGCACACGGTGTATGATTCTAGGACCTTCTGGAAAATGAAGAGCTGCGGAGGCAGGAGAGAATGGCGAGGATTGACCGGGGCTGGAGCAGGAGAATGGGCAGGTGAACGATGGGGAGGTTTCAGGGCAGTGGAGCTGTTCTGCTTGTCCCTGTCACGGTGAATGCAGGGCATTGTGCATTTGGCAAAGCCCAGGGAACTGCAGGACACAAAGCAGGGACCCCAGGGAAAGCATGGACATTTGTAATTCACCAACACTGGCTCATCCCTGCAAGGCGCTCCTGCTAGGCAAAACAGGGCAAGGGGAAGGTGGGAGCTCTGCAGATTCTGCTCCACCTTCTCCATAACCTATAACTGCTTTAAAAATGAGTATTTTTTTTAAATCTTCTTAAAGAAAAGTTGGAAAAGGAAAAAGATGGGCTAGAGTCCAAATGTCAAAATACACCCCAATTTCAGGCTTCGTTTTAAAGTTGAATAGGTTACCTGCTAAATGTCTGAATCCCAATGAAAAGCTGCGAAGTGGCTTTACATCAGGAACAAAGAACAAAGAGAAATGATCCTAATATAAATTTCCATTGTCCCTATTCACCGAAGACAGCGTGTGCATGCCTCCAGCGCTGGACAGATGGCTCCGTGAGGGGCGGGGCGGTGGGTGCTCTTATGTGCACCATGAATCTCATTACACCCTAACAAGAAGATCGCAATGGAGACAATCAGAACCGAGTCTGGCTAATCATATGCAGAAGACACTGAGTTTCTTAAAACTAAGGGCAGGGCCGTTTCCACGCAGTCTGAAAAATGTGATGATGAAGGTTACTTTCATTATCTTTCATTTCCCTGGTTCCTTGAAAAGCTAAGCCAACCAGTGCAATTCAAAACTAATTTCCAATTACATCACAGATATTTGTATTATTGTGCTTTCTCCCAATATTGCTTTGGATTAGTCATCTCTTTTTCCTGCTTAGTGTTCTTATTATCTTCTGAGAAATCCTTTAAAATATTTAAACCAATTTCTCCCCTTTAAGATATGTGGGGCCAATTAAAAAAAATCTTTAGGCATAATATGCCAGTATTATAATCAACAACCCCATCAAATTTCAACATGTAGCAAATACACAGGTTTTTGTCTTAGTTTATAATGTAAAGTATACAATATGGGTCAGACTTCCTCTGTAAGTGCATTAAAACAATAGTGATCTCATATATTTTGTAGAATTCACTTAACTAAAACTATGAACCCATGAAAACCTTTTCTAGAAAAGGCACTGAAATGCTTCCCCCCCCCCAGAAATATTAAAAACTTCAAAAATGATCATTCTGTGATCTATAACCATCTTGGGGCAGGTGAGATTTTTAGAAATTTTATGCAAAAAAGTAAATAAGCTTGGCAAATTGAAAATGTAATACTCAAGTGTCATGAATACAAGTGAAAGAAAATAAGGTAACAAGCCGTGAAACAGGTAAAGGATGATGAATGGTCCTCGGTGAGAGTGAAGGCTCCATCCAGCAGGAGATCGCGGGATGGAGCCCACCAGACCTTGCAGTCAAAGTGCTGTTGCTCATCTGTCAGGCAGGGTGTTGAGGTGGGGTGGGGAAGGCTGGGGCCCTGGCTCAAAACAGGCTAATCCTAATCCGAAACGTCGCTTGAGACAAACCTATGGGATGTCAGGTAAATTAATATAAGCAGCATTTTCAGTGGATAGTTGAAGTGCCAAGGAACAAAGGAAATTTCTTTGTGGCAGAAATAAGCCACAGAGCAAAGAATGTGAACTACAGTTCGGCTTCCCTGGGTGGATGCCAGGGAGGGGCCATGGCCAAACCTGGGGAATGGGCAGAACCAAGAGTGGAGGCTTTGACCTGCAAGAACCAGGAAATGATTAAGCAAGCAACCACCCTCCAGGGGAATAGATTTCCTGCCAGTTTGTGTTCCCTTCCTGGGCTCTAGGGACAAAAATGCTGCTTTAGGAATTTGACCCCCAGTATTTATTGCAGTAGTTTTGAGTAGGGAATTACCATTATTTTGTGATTCGGAAGCAAGAAACACTAGAATTTACATCAAATGTGTTTCTTAGGCCTGTGGAGGCATGCCTATGCACCTGGCAAAAGAAAAGGTCAAATTACATTAGATAGATGTTTTCAGGACTGCCCGACAGAACCCCGCTTAGGTGATGTTCAAAAGGCAAAATGGTAAAACACGCAAGAGAACAAACATCCATAATCAAGAGATGGTGCGCAAGCACACACACGTGCACACGCACAGAAGAAGGAGGAAAACCTTAAGAGCAGCCAATGCATAATTGTCCAATAGAAGATATAAGATAACCAATGTGGAAATGACTAAAGGTTTAGAAAAAGGTGTTGAGCAAATAAATAAAATGTCACCATAACAAAAGAGAGATAATGTAAAAATCATAACACGTGTCGTGGAAATTTAAAGAAAAACCTAGCCACTAAAATTGAAATCTCAATGAAGAGGTGAAATTTTAAAGTAGGTACAGCTGAAGAAAAACTTGGTCAGAAGGAAGATAAATTCTAGCAGTAGTTCTGAACTTTGCCTTCATTTTAGAATCTCCAGGGAATTTTTATAAAATGTTTATAAACCCCGCTGCAAACCACGTAGATCAAATTCCGAGTTAGGGATCTCAACCTCAGTGTTTTTCAAGATTCTGCGGATGATTCCCATGCGTGGTTGCTTTAGCAATAGCTGCCTCGAAATGGAGTAGGGGAAACGAAGTCGTGGAAATACCATGGTCCAGCAAACCAAAACAAAACACGTACGCAGACTGTATGTCATTTTATTTCTTTGCCAGGCATGAAAAATAAAAAAGAAATGAGATGCAAGAGTCTTGTGGTGCCTCCTTAATCAGAGCTATCAGAATACAGTCCCACTAATGTGCTGTTCTTCAGAGCAAATTGTACAGCCTCTGAAATCCAGTTGCAACAAGGGAAAAGCATTACAATGAAGACATAGGCACAAGTCTCAATGTGCTGGGTGCACGTAGAAATCCATTCTGTTTCCTGATGTCCCTCTTGGGCTGTACTGAAATCGCAGGGCCTTCTGCTCTCGTGGTCCTGGTGGTTGAACTTTGGTCTTTTCCAAGTCTTCAAAGGTACCCTTTTTGCCTCCCCTTTCCTGGGGAGACACTCCTTGCATGTTCCCGTCAGTAAAGGAGGGAACCATCGCCCCCTGAACACTGAATTCAGGACTTTGTTCCAGTTCCCTCCTGACCTCTGGGCTTGGAGGGATTGACTGGTGTCTAAACTCCAGTCTTTCAGGAAATCTTTGAGAAGGCGATGAGTCCTAATCATGAAGATTCCATGATTTGAGAATGTGTCATCTTTGCTCTTGGCCACCAACTACTTCACTCTGGAGCCAACGGAGACACTCCACCTTGGGCCAAGCCTGGTGATGTGGCACATGAAACTTTACTGCCCAGCCTTAGAAATAAAAACGAATAAGCTGAGCCCTTTCTACTTGGCAGATCCTTTCCCCAAATTAACAATTAATAGTGTCTAGTAAAAGAATAAGCATTGTCTTTGACTACCATTAAAATATTTCTCACTATGCTTGTATAATACCTGAAATTTTGAGAAAGCCCAACAATATTCCAGAATTATTTCTTGGAATGAATTCCACCACAAAATTTAGAATGTTGACCTTCTTTTAGACAGATGGAAAATGATATCAATGGTTTTCAACTCGCTAGTTCATTATCGTTTATGTTGATTAAATAACTAAAAATTTTTGATGTGTCCAAGCAGAGTATGTATTATAGCCACAGAAACCCTGATTCCTGCCATTTCCTGCATCCTACTGCCACCTAGTGCTCATTTTGATTTTGATGCATTAGCTACATCTCTCTCCTTGGCCACTATGAGCATTGTTACTTAAAAGAAAAAAAAAAAAATTAGAGCAACAACCCAGAGGTTAGCATGTGTCTATTATTATTCGACACTGCACATCTATTGTTACAGACAGAACTCATCAAGTTATTTTTAAAATCACAATAAAAAGAAATTCCAGTGATTTTATTGACTTTTTTGGATTTTACTCTGTTTAACACAACTAAATAATGATACTTGAAAGACATTTGAATAAAAAAAATGTAGAATTAGAGAGGTGCAGGTTTCCCCAGAGGAGAAATTTATTTAAGTCTCTCATTTTCGCATGGGGAATAGGAGGCTCAGAAAGAACATATTGTGAGCATTTTTGAAGGCCTCCAAACTAGCTGGTGAATTCAGATTCAATCACAGGGATGTGACCCACAAATAGGCTTTTTCTGTACTTTAGTTTTATGCTTTAAGAAAATATCTCATTAATGTATTGGAGAAAGCAACAGAAGCCATAGAAAAAAATTATCAAGGTGAGATTACTCCATCATTGTTCCATGGAATAAAATCAGACTACGTGCTTAAAATGCAGCTTACTGCCCAACGAACAGAAGGAAGTCTTGGGGGACCTGGGCTCAGAGTAGGGCTTCAGTTCAGTGCAGAGCTCATTACTACCATATAACTGAAGATGCATTTACTTTATAAAGACAAAGAGACACATAATTATTGTGCTTTAAGAAAATATATATACTGTAAACCTTGGTATTACATTGGAAAAATGGAGCAAGTTGGATTCTCTTTGCTCTTAACATCTGACCCTATTTGTGGAAAGGAAAGAAAACTTCCAAGAACAGTTTTCCCTTTTTTTCTTCAAATCTTTGTGTCCATTTCCAAACCGCAATTTCTCCATAGAATATTTATTGGTTATGATTTCTTAAGGTTTGAAAAAGTATTGAATAGAGTCAAATCATGTGTGAAATTGAAAATTCCAAGTTGAATGTATGATGTGAGTAGACATTTTACTAGAATAACTGAAGTTATCTTTATTAATCTTTATTGTTTAACCTGTTTGGAAAATCACAAATTTAAAGAGTAGCAATTTTTTTTTTAAAATGACCAAATTACACAATTGTGTGGTCCTGACCTTATTTAAAAATTGTGTGCTTTTAGAAATATTGTTTCCTGCTTCTTATATATGATAACTAAATTAGAAGGGACCACATGGACTAAGAGGAGGGTATTCAAAATCTGGCTATGGTCATAAAACTAAGTGATAAAAAGAAGAAACTCTTCATTAGAAATAAACTACCTAAAGATAAATGGAGAAGAAAGTACGAGCATTCTCTGAGAATTGGTAAGAAATAGAAATGGTCAAGTTCCACTGTGAACCTCTCAAGTCAGAATCCTTAGCCTGGACCTCGGTGTTTAAACACTCAGGTGATCCCCTGGCTTGCTGAAGTTTTGGAAGCAGTGATCAAGCACCAAGATCGACCTTCTCTCTTCTTTGTCCTCAGTGGTTTATTCCTAAAGGTCATGAACAGCTGTGGTGGTCACCAACTTCCTGCCTCTCATGTCCAACTTCACCCTTCACAGCCCTATTCTGGGCCCTGCAAATGGTTCTCTTCTGCCAGCTGGTGCAGCGTTGGCAGGGGAAGGAGCTACAGCTGACATCGTAGGAGAACTATCTGAGCAGGTTTGTCTTCCTGGTTTGGTGAAGTCCTTGCACCAGGGTCCTCCAGCAGCACGCAGTTTCTGCAGGAGCAGGTTGGCAGACATTCTCCACCCCCAGTGGCTTCCCCTGCATTTCCTCAGGCATACCCGCAGCAGAGCGCCAGAGGTGTGCCACGTCCCCATGAACCAATCACCAATCATCAGGCAGCTTCGCAGAGGTCCAGAGGTGCAGCACCTTCTTAGCCACAGTTGCCTTCCCAGGGGGAAGGTCTCCAGCCATTGCAACTGCAGAGAAACTGAGTTCTTGCCCCCCACCGAACCACTGTAACCTTCCCAGGACTGGGAGTGAGCCCCGTGGAGGCTGGAGAAGTGGGACCGCTCTTCCCTGAAGGCTCTCAGACCCACCAGAGAGTTGCGGCTTCTCCTGCCTTCTACTCCTGCATTCTGAAGATGTTCTTGATACATGAATCCCTCGTTATTCCTGTTCTCTGTGATAGTTATGAATCCTTCATGCTGAACTTTCCTTTCTCAAAGTTCTCTGTGGTTTCTGACATCTGACTGGAGCTCGGCTGATACATTTAACTTTTCCATTAGATCCTTTTAGATTATAAGATCAAATTGATCGATAGGATCAGGATGCGCCTCATAGGGATCTTAAACAATCTGAACCACGTCATTAAAGAGGCAGATGAGCAAGGGGTTCATGCTATTAAGACGAAATCTCCATAATGCTGAGAATCTTGAGCAGCTTTGAATGCCATTCAGATGGATCTATTTGGAGCCTAACCGGCATCTCAGATTAAACTAATAGCAATACTTGCAGGCATTTAGTGCTTTATAGTTTTCAAAGCATTTTTCCATTTATTTTGTGATTTAGAATATAATTCTCATGGTAGAAATAAACTGGAAGAAATAAACTGAAATATATCTAATTTTACACCTCAGATGACAAAAGGGCAGAACTGTATGGCAAGAAAGGTGCCTTCTCTGTGGTCATACTGCCCCGTGTGTGATGTGACCGATGAATGTCAAGTCCGGGGGGAAGTCCACTCTGTAACGCCCTCCCTAGGCATCAGATCAGCATGGAGAGCTTCGTCACGCAGTTCTTCTGTCACCCCAAACCCTTAATAGCAATTGTAGGTCTTTGCTTTCTGTTTGGTACTGCGGATTGAATCCGGGGACTCCGAGCAACATCCCCAGTCCTTTTTTTAGACAGATTCTCACTACGTTGCTTTATATCATTGAATAACTGAAAAGAATCAGATTAATATCAGATTTATCAATGGTCATATGTGATGCAAGAAGCAATTAAAACAATTTCTTGAAAGCATTGAAGGAGAAGAACTTGACCTTACAAATGTATAACCTATTGAACTGTGTTGTGTTGTAAGAGATTGTCATTGAAGTGTTTGCAAGCAGACAGAGTTCACAGGTTGGACAGAGACCTATAATTAAAATGCTCCTCAAACACATACAGGAAAGGAGATGAAGGAGGGGTTACAGAAAGTGATTTTGTGAGACAAACGGCGACCACAGTACAGAGAAGGAGATGGTTCCTGGATCATCACGCTTGGTCCTGGACCAGGTTCACCTGAGAGCAGGGAGGCTACCGAGCTCCACCTCCTCCTTCCCCAGAGAGCGCTCTGCAGCCCCAGACCAGGCTCAAGGGAGGTCCAGCACCCACTGGGGTCCAAACTGTCATTTCTAAGGGACCTGGGTCCTTTGTGATGCTTGCTATATTGGGGTTGCTAAAGATTCTATTAACTTTTGTATTAAGGTTAAGTTCCTGGGTTCCAGAATGTTCCTTCCCCTTTCCCTTTTGTGGCATAACTCTACTTCTCCTTGACAATCGAGACTGTCACCCCACGTTGCACGGCACGCCCGGTGTGCAGTCCCCTGGCTCAGGGGAGATGGATCGGGCCCTGCCGTGGAGCATGAACACATTCCTCCTGTCACCACTGCTTTGCCAGGGGCTGCGGGGAGGACCAGGTCCCCAGCAGCCAGCCTCCAATTGTGCCCCAGGTTCTTTCATGAGGATCCTGATTCTTGGAGCTGGTGGCCCCAAGAGAGAATCAGGGTCCCTGATGCAGGAGCAGGGTTGGTGGGCACCTCAGTGTGGCCGAGGTGAAGGCACATGTGTCCCCCCATGGGGTCTCCCCTCTAGGATGCCCACATGAGGACTGAAGGGACCAGACCCTGGCAGGTGGTCTTGCAATGCCAGGTAGCTTGCAAGGCACTTCACACTCATTAAACCTCACAGCCACGTCCTCAGGGAAGGTGCGGTGCCTTCTTGTCCTGGTGAGGAGGCAAGAGACAAAGTCAGCTTCCAATCATATGGATGCCAAGAGACTGAGCTGTGATTCAAACCCAGGTCCCCCAAGGTCAAGCCACTGCAGGCCTCTGTTCCCATCTGAGGGTACGTGGGTGGCCTCCCCAGCAGCATTCTGCTCCCCAGGGGTCATTTAGCCATGATGGAGCTATTTTGGGTTGTGGTATCTTTGGAGTGGTACTGGAGTGGGTTGAGGCCAGGGGTGCTGTTAACCCTCCCATGAGACAGGGGGCTGCCCCTGCCCAGCCCAGGTCAATAGTGTGGAGGTGGACAAATCCCACCCTGGAGGGATCTGTGTCCCTCCTTTGCTTACTACACCCCTGCGGGGGCCTGACCATTGCCCTCTCTCCTTAAGAAGGTGCTAGAATCTCCTTCCGGTTCTCCACCTGCACTCCAGCTGGCTCCCTGCTAATTTTTCCTCTATCCAGCAATTAACATGATTTTTACAAAACACAACTAGATCTTATCTTTCCCACGCAAAACACCCCAGTATTCCCTTTCCCACTGAAATAAAATGCACTCTCTATCCCAGGCAGACGGCCTGGCACTGTGGGGCCTTTGTGGCCTCCTCTGTTATCACTGGCTCTTCTATTTCCTGCTTCAGCAAACTCCAGTGCGTGCCAGTACAGAGCAGTCCAGTCCTTTGATCACATGGTCTCCACTGTCTAGTCCATTCTACCGGGTCCCTAAAGTGTCACCCTCCAGTCCTTTGATCACATGGTCTCCACTGTCTAGTCCATTCTACCGGGACCCTAAAGTGTCACCCTCCAGTCCTTTGCTCACATGGTCTCTGCTGTCTAGTCCATTTCTCCAGGTCCCTAAGGGAATTCTACTCTCCCCTCTTCCCAGTCCCCAGCCCAGTGGGTCACCCTGGCTGTTTGTTAACTCTAAAGCTGGTTCCACCACTAGCCGGCTTGGTGAACGTAGGTGAGGCACTGAATCTCTGTGCCTCACTTTTCGCTGTGACAAATGGGGAAAATGAGAGTGTCCCTGTCCTGGGGCTTTTGAGAGGGTGCAGAGAGATCCTGCAGAGAGAACGGGTGTCTGGTGTATTCTAAGAAGTAGACAAAAGTATCACTACGTTATTTTAAATGTGGTTAATACTATTCTGAATCTGTGAATACATGTACTCAGAGGAGGAGTGCTTTGAATGTCAGTTCTTAAGTCAGCAGACACTCTCACTAAGGTTGGGAAGGGGCCTGCGCAGAGGCAGGGATGGGCAAGATAAATGGGCTCTGGTCTCCCTCTGGTGGTAGGAAGTGGGAAGTGACGCAGGAAGGAGCCATTGTTCTTGCCCAAGCTCCACCCTGAGTCAGGATCTCTAGGGAGCCCCTACATTAATTAAAATAATAGCAAAGTACGCTTATAGGATTCTCACCATGTCAGTTAAAGCCTCCAAGCTTTCTCCTAATTCACCTTCGGCCATGATTTTCTCATTTAAGACTGAGTTCTTCTCTCCCTTCTCCCTTCCTTCCTTCCTTCCTTCTAAGGACTAGCCATGTGTACAATCAGGAGATGGTCATTCCAAACACAGGGTAAAGCAAGATCAAATTCCCAAAGTTGGGAGCATGCTCGACTTGTTCGAGAAACAGCAAGAAAGCCATTGTGGTTGGTGCAGGAATTTTTAATCATGCGGAGAAAAGCTTATTTGAGATCTCCTAACTCCTCCAGTGCTGTTTCCAGAGTATCAAAGAAATCTATGAGAGCATGCAAGAAAAGTTAGTCTGAAGTCCAGGCCAACTGCATATTCTGTGGTTAAAGCAGTAATTCTTTTTTTTTTTTTTTTTTTTTTTTGAGAGAGAGAGGGGCAGTGAAGGCAGGAGGGAGAGGGAATCAATCTTTATTTACTTTTTCATGCGACTTTCATTGCTCTGACACTTCATTGTGTACGTGGTGCTGGGGTTTGAATCCGTATCCTCGTGCTTGCCAAGCAAGCATGTCAACCACTGAGCCACTGCTCCAGCCCCAGAAAACAGCAATTCTTACGGCTACTGGTTGGTCATAGCAACTGTGAGGGCATTTGTGAAGGGAAGGTGCTTTTGTCGGCTTGCTTGTTTTTAATGAGGTCGTTTATTTCTCTGGTTCTCTGTGACTCTGGGCACTAAATCATTGCTGAAGACTGTGTCTGTGGAAGCTCCATGTGCAGGTGACTTCAAGGGTAGGAGGCACTGGAGGATCACTGTGGCTGTGCTGGGAAGATGGCTGGATCCTTCAGAAGCATGTTGGTGTGTGGCCCACCTGCCAGTCCCTTCCCAGTAGTGCATTTAGACACCAATGCTCAAGCACCATATGCATTGCTATTTGCCACTTGATACCCTTGTCCTGTGTTCCTGTTTTTGTCTTCCACACTTTCTGACTATTGTGGTTTAACTGAGCCCTCCTGTCTTAGCATTTCAGTTATACTTCTTTTTAAACATTTCTAGTGGTTGTCCTAGTGTTTGCATTATGCATGTACAATGAATGCAGGTCTGCTTTCAGATAACGGTTGGCTAATTCTCAGTACTACTGGTACCTATAATAAAATGATCCTGATTTTTCCTTTGGTTCATTTCATCACTGATACTGTTCATTTCACGTATATAAGCACATATTCATGCAGGATATATTCATAAGCGTATAGAATTGAATTCATTTTTGCTACTATTATTTTGAACAAGCTATGCTTGTTAGACCAATTAAGAATAAAACAAATGAAAGTTTTTATTTTGCCTTTAGTTTTTTTCTTCAATTCTCTTCCTTTACGTAGAGATGAGTTTCTTTGGTCCTCATAGAGACAGTATTTTTTTAAAACCTCTGACTTTTTTGAGAACTTTATCATTAGTTTTCTGTAATTTGAAAATGATATGCCAAGGAGTAGTTTTTTAAAAAGTCATTTTTCTCATTTAGTATTCATTTTTTAATTTTTGAAATTTTATTTAGAAATTTATTTGTTAAACAATCAAATAAGCTTCTAATGAAATAATACAATATATATATAAATTCTGAAAATTAGATTTACCCCCAAGAGACCCCCCCATTACCCACCTTTATCCCTCCCCCCTCCTCCCCAATACATCTCTACAAATGCCTTAGGTTGTATGAAGTTACACCTTATCTGGATTTAAAACATGATAATAGACCTCCTATCTCAATGGCCAGGATCTAGCTCCAGCCTCCACAGATGAGTGAAGACATTCGACCCTTGGTTCTCTGGGTTATGCTGATTTCACTCAGCATGATTTCTTCCATAGCCATCCATTTACCTTCAAAGGCTGCAATATCATTGTTTCTAATTGCTGAGTAAAACTCCATGGTATATATGTACCACAGTTTTTGGATCCATCCATGCAGTGAGCGACATCTGGGTTGGTTCATAATTTAGCTGTTGTAAACTGAGCTC
>PVKS010046983.1:0-13029 GCA_004027875.1 Aplodontia rufa | reverse complement strand
TTTTTTTTTTTTTTTTTTTTTTTTTTTTTTTTTTTTTTTTTTTTTTTTTTTTTTTTTTTTGGTACCAGGGATTGAGAGAAGTGGGGCTTAACCACTGAGTCACATCCTCAGCCCTTTTTATATTGTATTTTGAGACAGGGTTTTGCTAAGTTGCTCTGGGCTTCACTAAGTTGCTAAGGCTGGCTTTGAACTTGCAATCCTCCTGCGTCAGCCTCCCAAGTCTCTGAAATGCCTGATGTGCACCATTGCGCCTACTAGTTTTTAAAATTACACTTTGGGTGCTGGAGCTGCGGCTCATTAATTGGAATGTTTGCCTGGCATGCACGAGGACCTGGGTTCAAACCCCAGCACCACATACACAACAACTATGTGTCAGAGAAATAAAGGCCAGATGGAAAACTAAATAAAATTGATTCACTTTCTCTCTCTCCCCCTTTTTTAAAAAAGGAAAGGGAATTCCACTTTGATGTACCTGTAATTTTTTATTTCCTCCCCATATTTGGAATTAAGTATAGAACTTTTTTTATGCTAGGTGAGTGCTCTACTGCTGGGCTACATCCCCAGTCTTCCCTAGTCTTTTTTCTTTTTCTTCTTCTTTTTCTGGTTTTTTTTTTTTTTTTTTTTTTGAGGCCAGGTCTCACTAAGTAGCTAAGGCTGACTTTGAATTTGCAATCCTCCTGCCTCAGTTTCCTGAGCTGCTGGGATTACAGGTGTGTGCCACTGTGCCTGGCTCCTCTCTAGGTCATTTTTTTGTTTTTAAGAGAGAGAAGGACCTTGAGAGAGAATCAATTTTTTTTTTCAGGGCTGAGGATCAAACTTGGGACCTTGCGCATGCAAGGCAAGCACTCTGCCACTGAGCTAAATCCCCAACCCCGAGAGAGAATCAATTTTATTTAGTTTTTCATTCGGTTTTCATTGCTCCGACACTTTGTTGTGTACGTGGTGCTAGGATTTGAACCTGCATCCTTGCGCATGCCAGGTAAGCGCGTAATCGCTGAGCCACCGCTCCAACCCTCCCTAGGTCTTTTTTTTTTTTTAAATAAAGAGAGAGGGACAGTGAGAGAGAGAGAAAAACAATTGTCTTTAGTTTTTCATGTGACTTTTGTTGCTCTGAGCCTTTGTTGTGTACGTGGTGCTGGGATTTGAACTCTTGTATTTGCACATGCTGGCAAGCGCCTTAAGCGCTGAGCCATCGCTTTAGCCCCCTAGATCTTTTTTTTTTTTTTTTTTTTTTTTTAAATAAAGAGAGAGGGACAGTGAGAGAGACAGAGAAAGAGAAAAACAACTTTATTTAGTTTTTCACATGGCCTTCATTGCTCCAACACGTAGTTGTGTACATGGTGCTGGGGCTTGAACCCGGGTCCTCATGCTTGCCAGACAAGCGCTGAAACCGCTGAGCCACTGCTCCAGCCCCCCACCCCCAGATCATTTTTAAACTCACCAGAAAACCAAATCAGTAACCTTTCATGGTTTTGTTTTGTTTTGTGGTGTTTTTCTGTGGTACTTGGGTTGAACCCAGGGCCTTGAACATGTGAGGCAAGTACTCTACTGTTGAGCTACAGCCCCAGCCCTGGTTTATAGTATTTTTGAGAGTATCTCTTTGAACAGCTTTTGTAGTGATTTCTCCAGGTGTTACATTATGTATACATAACTTACCACAATCTAGTGATTTCGTTTTGCCATTTCAAGTGAAGTTGGAAACCTTACTTTCTTTATGTCCCATTGCCCTCTTTTGCTTATACTTATCTTAATTTAACTTGAGAACTTTATATCAAACAATGTTACATTTTGCTTCAACTTTCAAACATAATTTTGAAAAGTAAAGCCTGTTGTATTTAGCCATAGTTTTGCTTACTATGTTTTTTTGTTCCCTCTGTATGTGCCTAATATTTTTTCTTTATCATATCTTTTCTGTTTAGAGAACTTCTTTTATCAATTTGTTTAGGATAATAGATCAACTGGCAACGATTCTCTTTATTTTCCTTCAGTGTGAAAATGCCTTGATTCCTCTGTCAGTCTTCAGAATTTTAATTATAATGTGTTTTGTAGTAGATTTTTAAAGATTCTGTGTGAGGATTCTCTCAGCTTATTGATTCTGCAAATAATGAATTCCTTCCTTCCTTGTGTTTTTTTTTTTTTTTTTTTTTAAAGAGAGAGGGACAGTGAGAGAAAGAGAAAGAGAGAATCAACTTTATTTAGTTTTTCACATGGCCTTCGTTGCTCCAACACTTAGTTGTGTACGTGGTGCTGGGGTTTGAACTCGGGTCCTCATGCTTGCCAGGCAAGCGCTGAAACCGCTGAGCCACCGCTCCAGCCCGTGGTTTTTTTTTTTTTTATTTTTTTAAGAGAGGGAAAGAGTGAGAGAGCGAAAAAGTGTCGTCATTTTATTTATTTTTTCATAACCGCTGAGCCACTGCTCCAGCCCAGTGTGTGTGATTTGATTGAAACTTGAGCATGTTGGCATTGCGTTATCTAACAGGTCTGTTCCAGCTGGCTTCCTCTGCCAGGAAGTTGTCCTGTCTCCTCATTGCAATGGAAGTGGAAGTGCCTTCTTACAAAATTGAGCAGGTGGGAGTCTAGGCTCCCCACTCAGCCTTTCTTGGCATCACTGGGGATGGGGCCATGGTTGGTTTCGCCCTCCTCATGATGATTGGCTTTGTTTGTATAAAGTTCTCTGTCTGCTAGGCTCTTCCTTGCCTTTTTTGTTTTTGTTTGTGTGATGCTGGGCATGAAATCAAGGACCATGTTCATGTTAGGCAAGTCATCTTCCACTGAGATCTGAGCTGCATGTCTAGTCCAGGACCCAGGTTTTTAGATGTTTTTGTGGGAAGAATAAGAAGTACTTCATCTTCCCAGAATAAAGTCCTGGTAGGCATTTTTAAAGAAACTTACTTTTTGCCTCATTTCCATTTGGAAACATCTAAGTGTGTGCACTATTTATGGGTATGGAAAATTTACTTGGTTTTTTCTTTTTTTTTTTTTTTAAAGAGAGAGGGACAGTGAGAGAGACAGACAAAGAGAGAAACAACTTTATTTAGTTTTTCACATGGCCTTAGTTGCTCCAACACTCAGTTGCGTATGTGGTGCTGGGGTTTGAATCCGGGTCCTCGTGCTTGCCAGGCAAGCGCCGAAACCGCTGAGCCACCGCTCCAGCCCCTGGTTTTTTCTTTTTATTCATTGAAAAAAATTAACTTTTAAATGCTGTAAATGCTCAGAATTAAATAATAGTGGAGAATTCTTTTTCTTTTTTTTTTCTTTTAGAGAGAGAGAGAATCAATTTTAGGTTTTCACATGGCCTTCGTTTCTCTGACATTTACTTGCGTATTTGGTGCAGGGGTTTGAATCTGGGTCCTTGAGCTTGCTAGGCAAGCACTCCAACTACTGAGCCACTGCTCCAGCCCCATAGTGGAGAATTCTTGTTGCTAGGGGCCAAATTGTTTTTGATATTTTAATTTCAAAAATGGGGAAAACTGGGGCTGGAGTGGTGGCTCAGCAGTTGAGGCACCCGCCTGGCATGCACAAAGATGCAGGTTCAAACCCCAGCACCATGTACACAATGAAGTGTTGGAGCAACGATGGCCACATGAAAAACTAAATACTATTGATTCTCTCTTTGTCTTCCTCTCTCACTGTCCCCCCCATAAATAAATAAATAAGTAAACAGGGAAGACCAAATTTCATTTATTTTACCACTAAATAACTAATCTAGCTTCTTTTTTTGTTTTCAGCTTATAGTTGCAACAACGTGTATGGGAATAAGCCATCCAATATTTTCCCGTAGAACCTTTGATTTTTGTATTGTGGATGAAGCATCTCAAATTAGCCAACCAATTTGCCTGGGGCCACTTTTTTTTTCTCAGAGATTTGTATTGGTGGGAGATCATCAACAGCTTCCTCCTCTGGTGCTAAACCGTGAAGCAAGGTAGGCAGGCATTTAATTTTTTGTTGTGTTGCGATTTAATAGAGATAGGCTCTCCCTGTGTTGGCTAGGGTGGTCTGGAATTCCTGGACTCCAGCAGTCCCCCTGTCTCTGTATCCCAGGTTGCTGGGGACTACAGGCTTGCGCCTTCATGCCTATCTTTAAGTTTTGATTTTAAGCTGGATTCTTTTTAAGGGGCTATATTAGTATACTGATAAGCCTGAATTTAATTTGTTGACAGAGCTCTTGGCATGAGTGAAAGCTTATTCAAGAGGCTGGAGAAGAATAAGAATGCTGTTGTACAATTAACTGTGCAGTACAGAATGAACAGGTATTTGTAACGGTATCAGCAGTGAGTAGTTTTCATTTATATTTTCATCTACCAAAACTTAACAATTGTTTTTTCCAATTCTCTTAGTAAAATTATGTCCTTAAGTAATAAGCTGACCTATGAAGGAAAGCTGGAATGTGGATCAGACAAAGTGGCTAATGCAGTGATAAACCTACCTAACTTTAAAGACGTAAAGCTGGAACTGGAATTCTACGCTGATTATTCTGATAATCCTTGGCTGATTGGAGTATTTGAACCAAACAATCCTGTTTGTTTTCTTAATACAGACAAGGTAAAAAAAATATTTTTTGTTAATTTTACTACTTTTATCCTGTTATTTAAATTTCTCAGTTTTTCTTAGTGTATATTTCATTAGAGCTTATCAGTAAAAAGACAAAATTGGTACACACTTCTTGTACTTCAGCACAAGACTTTTCTTTCTGTAGGATTGATATTTTGAGGCGGAGATTTATTCTGGGGGTTGATAGATTTCAAAATTATTATTATTATTTTTTTAAACAGAGAAAGAGGGACAGTGAAAGAGAAAGAATCAATTTTTTTTTTTTTTTTGAAGAGAGAGGGACATGAGAGAAGGAGAACCAGAGAAAGAGAATCAATTTTATTTAGCTTTTCACGTGCTTCATTGCTCCGACTTCGTTGTATATGTGATGTTGGGGTTTGAACTTGTGTACTCGGGCATGCCAGGCAAGCACTGTAACCACTGAGCCATCACTCCGGCCCCTTTTATCTGGTTTTTGTTCCTCTGACACACTTAGTTGTGTATGTGGTGCTGGGGTTTGAACTTGGGTCCTCGTGCATGCCAGGCAAACACCATAACTGCCAAGTCACCGCTTGAGCCCCCTCACCTTCAATTTTTAAAACAAATTCCTCTTCTGTCTCCAGAGCATAGTAGTAAAGTTTTATGGCTACTTGTATACTTAGAGTACTTATAAATTTAGAGATTATATTACAAATAAACTGCATATTTTGTTTTTACTTAGGTTCCAGCACCAGAACAAGTTGAAAAAAGTGGTGTGAGCAATATAACAGAAGCCAAACTCATAGTTTTTCTGACCTCAATGTTTATTAAGGTAATTTAGAATTTTTAAGGCTAATTAATATTTAGGAGCAGAGGAGTAAACTATTATCAGACTGTAAGACACTCAAGATCTGGGGCTGGAGTGATGCCTCAGCGGTTATGGCACTTGCCTTGCATGCACAAGTACGCAAGTTCAAACCCCACCACCATGTACAGAACAAAGTGTCCGAGGAATGAAAGTCACATGCAAAGCGAAATAAAAATTGCTCTTCTCTTTCTCTCTCTCACTGTCCCCTTTCTTTCTTTCTTTCTTTTTTTTTTTTTTTTTTTTGAGAGAGAGGGACAGTGAGAAAGAGAAACAATTTTTATTTAGATTTTCATGTGCCTTTTGTTGCTCCAAGACTTTGTTAGGTACATGGTGCTGGGGTTTGAACTTGTGTACTCACACATGCTAGACTGCTGAGCCACTGCTCCAGCCCACTGTCCCCTTTCTTAAAAATAAAACAAAACAAAAAAACTCAAGATCTGGTATTTGCCCATGTTTATTAAATTAGAGGAACTGAAGCCCAATTGTTTTTGCTTTATTTTGAGAAAATTAATCTAAGATGTGTTTCTTATTTGGATTTTCATTTTGGATGATTTGTAATGTCAGATAATTCTAATCACATCAGTACTGTGCTATAGTTAATGTCATTGGGCTTTGGGAGCTATTACATTGGGATGGGTTTTCTGTGTGCTGTTCTTTTGTGTGGCAACACTATTTTAGTGCCCACAAATCATTATCCTATATGAATCTCTAAAAATTGCAGAACAATGTCTAAAGTATTAATTCATTGTGGGAATGTGGATGTGTAGATTTAGAGCCAATTCAGTAATTGTATTTACTGCTTGAAATGGGAACATCTGTTAAACATCAGTTGAGTACACAGTGTAAACACTTAATTCCGTAAAACTTAAGAACTTGCTAGTCAGGATTCTTCATTTAAAGGTGTGTCCTTTTCTGTTTAGGCTGGATGTAATCCCTCTGATATCGGTATCATTGCACCATATAGGCAGCAGTTAAAGATCATCAATGATTTGTTGGTACATTCTTCTGTGAGGATGGTTGAAGTTAATACGGTAGATAAATACCAAGGAAGAGACAAAAGAATCATCCTTGTGTCTTTTGTTAGAAGTAATCAGGATGGAACTGTAAGTTGACTTATTTGCAACTGATTCATTTGGGGAATCAATCATAGTTTCTGTCTCTCTCTCTTCATTCTTCTTCAGATTGAGGTGAGGGCCTTGTGTGTGCTAGTCAAATGCTGTACCACTGAGCTATACCCCCAGCTCTCTCTCTCTCTTTCTTTTTTAAAATTGTGGTTAAAAAAACAAAAATCAAAAACATGAAACTTACCATTTTAATCTTTTTTGGATGGGAGGAATACTGGGGATTAAATGCAGGTGTGCTTTATCACTGAGCTATGTTCCCAGTACTTTTCATTTTTCATTTTTTTTATTTTCTGATACTGGGAACTAAACCCAGGGGTGCTTTACCACTGAGTTACATCCCTTGCCCTTTGTATTTTTATTTTGAGACAGTGTCTCACTAAGTTGCAAAAGCCCTTGCTCATTTGTTCAGGGCTTTGCTCAGTTGCTCAGGTTGGCCCTAAACTTGGCAATCCTCCTATCTCAGCGCCCAGGTTCCTTTTTTATTTTGAGACAGGATATTTATTTTCCCATGCTGGTCTTGAACTTGTGATATTCCTGCCTCAGTCTCCTGAGTAGCTGGGACCACAGATGTATGCTATGGTCCCCAGCTCCATTAACCATGTTTTCTGTTATTGTTGTTTTAAGAGAATGGGCTAGTGAGAGGGAGAGAATCAATTTTATTTAGTTTTTCATGTGGCATTTGTTGCTCCAACACTTCATTGTGTACATGGTGCTGGGGTTTGAGCCTGCGTGCTTGAGCATGCCAGGCAAGCGCCATAACCTGAGTCACTGCTGCAGCCCACATGTTAATCATTTTTAAGTGCAGTTCAGTGGTGTTAAATATTTTCACATCACTGTTCAAGAGATTTCCAGAACCTTTGCATTTTGTAAATCTAAAACTCTGGATTCTTGAAGAACTCTCCATTACACCTCTCTTGGATTCCTATAACCAACATCCTCCCTTCTGCCTCTGAATTTGACTTTTCTGAGTGTAAGTGCAGTCATCCAGCATTTATCTTTTGGTGATTAGCTTATTTCACTTGTGTTCATGTACATTTTAGCATATGATGGTATTTCCTGCCTTTTTAAGACTGAACAGTGTTCCATTCTAAATGTACTATATTTTATTTTTCCATGGATGGACATATGGGTTGCTTTCACCTCTTAGCTATTGAAGCTTTTTTTTTTTTCCCCTCCCTGCATTGGGCATTGAACCAGGGGTACTTACAGCTACATTCCTAGCCCTTTTTATTTTTCATTTTGAGACAGGATCTCACTAAGTTGTCCAGGCTGGCCTGGCCTCAAACCTGTAATAATATTTCAGTCTCAGCCTCCCAGGTTTTTGGGATTACAGGCATGTGCCACCACACTTGGTTAGGCATTTTAAACATAGAGCCTGCAGGGGCTGGAGCGGTGGCTGTGCGGTCACCATGCTTGCCTAGCATGTGTGAGTACACTGGTTTGAACCCAGCACCACATACAGAACAAAGCATTGGAGCAATGAAAGCCACATGAGAAACTAAATAAAAATTGATTCTCTTTCTTTCTCATTGTCCCTCTCTACTTGGGCACAAGATTTTATTCTGTTTTGTGTTTTGTTTGCATTTTTGCCTCTCTTGAATTTTTCTTGACTATATAATATCGTCATATGCCTAAAATATCTATTCTCCTTCCTACTCTGGTCCTTATCTACTCAGTTCTTACATCACAGATTATCACATTTTTTAGTTCTTTTGAAATCTTTTAGATAAAATATACACTTCAATTTTTATTACTACTATAAACAATGCTGCAATGAGTTGAATCCTTAATTATTATTATATTTATTTTGTTTTCATATATTTTGTTGTGTAATAATTATAAAATAAATAAGTATAAAATGTTGCTAGGAATCACAACTTTTTATATATTTACTTTGGTATCAGGGAGTGAACCATTGAGCCACATCCCCATCCCAAAGTTGGCATTGTGCTCAAGTTTTTCTAACTGCTATATGCATTGGGACTGGAGCGGGGGCTAAGTGGTTACGGCACTTGCCTGGCATGCGCAAGTACACAGGTTCAAACCCCAGCACCACAGGCACAACTAAGTGTCAGAGCAACAACAGCCACATGAAAAACTAAATAAAAATTGATTCCCCCCTCTGTCTTACTCTCTCTCTTTAAAAAAAAAAAAGTATATGTATTTGATGAATCTTTATTATAATATATATTTTAAGCATAGGGAAATACTTCAAGGTAAATCAAGTTCTTTGTCAAAGCAAACTCAGATATGTACCATAAGAAAACTTGAGCAATTCACAATATTTTTTACAGCTTGGAGAACTCTTGAAAGATTGGCGACGTCTTAATGTTGCTATAACAAGAGCCAAACATAAACTGATTCTCCTGGGCTGCGTGCCCTCACTGAAGCGCTATCCTCCTTTGGAGAAGTTATTTTGTCATCTACACTCAGAAAAATTAATATCCTTTTTATTATGCATATGATTACATTTGCTTGTGCTACCATGAGTGCTTTTTGTCCTTGTATAAATTAAGACTGAGTGTCTTGTGTCTTCCATAGGCATATTTCACAGATCTGATTTGGGAAAGGAAAGAGGGAGCAATTACAGGAGGTCATGTGAAGCCTGCAGTGAAATAATAACGTGATAGAGAGGGATAGTTTCGGAATTGAGGAAGGGAGAAAAGAGACATGATCCACTTCCCTACAACTAGCAGGTACAGGAAAATGGATTATCCCTTTGTCACCCCAAGTTTATAACCTTGCTTTTAATCCAGGATAAAATATGACATTAAAACACTGAAAATCATTCCATTATCTTTTTTTATTTAGTTTTGTTACTGAGGATTGAACTGGGGCTCCATGCCTTCTAAGCATGTGCTGTACCATTCAGCTACATCCCTCACCTTATTTGACAGTCTTAGGGTAAGATATATAAAAATCTTATTGCTTAAGTACATAAGTATCTATAGATACGGTAAAGATCTTTATATTTCTTTGTAGTTCTGTAATCCAAATTACAAAATGTGAAATGTCATATTTTTGTGCAATTCCATATTGTGTTAAATGTATCTTCCTTAATTTATTTTACATCATTGATCTTCCATCAAAAGAACATGAAAGTCTGTGTTACGTATTGGATGATTTTCATAGAGGATAAAACACTGTTTTCCTTCCCTTTGGACATTCAGACTTTGTCTCCTGGCTGTTGTGTAATATTCATAACTTAGGTTTGCTTTGAAAGCAGTACCTGGTTAACCTGTGAGAATTACTTCTGTTCAAAAGGGAAAATGGAAGTAAATGTACTCTGCAGACTTTCAGTTGTTTGTTTTCTGTTTTCTTATTTAATTTTGTTAATTTAAAATTCTTTTGCCATACAAAATTCAATACTTTTTTTTAGTACAGATGTGGCCCACCCAAACTGTGGAAAGTCTAAACTTATAGATGCTATAAATGTATTTTTGTATGATTTAGAAATAAGAGTTTGACAAAAAAAATTTTTATCAACTTTAAAAAGATGGATTAACTTTAGGATGTAAGCTTTACATTTTTAAGTCTAAAATTTCAGGATTACTTTGATTTTATAGATTGATTCATAATAATTTTATGTGAAAGAAGCTGGATGCAGTTTCGCATGCCTATAATCCCAGCAACTCAGGAGGCTGAGGCAGGAGAATTTAAAGTTTAAGGCCAGCCTGGACAACTTGATGAGATCCTGTGTCACAATAAAAAAAGTAAGGGCTGCAGATGTCCCTCCATGGTAAAATAATGCCCCTGGGTTTGGTCCCTAACACCAGAGGGTAAAAAAAGTTACTTGAAAGATCAGGTAAAATTGGTTTATTTTCATCACTTTTAAGTCGTCTGGTGATGATGGTAACATAGGCATGACTTTTTCCATGTTTGAAGGCCCCTAACCCATATTATAACTTACAAACTGATTACTTCCAATTAGTTTTGTATTCCCCTTTACTTATCCCATTTTTTGTTCTGGTTTAAATTTTCAGTACCCAGTATTTTAGTATTCTAGAGTAGAATTTGATACAAAAGAAAATAGTTGTTTTTGTTTTTGCAGTGCTGGGGATGGAACCCAGGGCAAGTACTCTCCTAATGAGCTACACCCCTAATTCTTACTCTTTTGAAGAGAAATTTTGTTATCTGTACTGATGACAGATTAAAAAGGCATATCTGCTGGAAGTGGTGGGCACACACCTGAAATCCTAGACACTCTGGAGTTGGAGGCAGGAGGATCACAAGTTCCAAGCTTCTCTGGGCAACATAGCAAGCAAGACCCTATCTCAAAATCGAAAATAAAAAAGGCCAGGATGTAGCTCAATGGGATAGCACCTCTAAGTTCAATCTCTCCATCCCCCAGTACCACACATACATGCAGAGGTATGATCCCTGTTTTCACTTATTCATATTTGTTTACCTCTTTGGGGGCACTACTCAATTTTCCCTTTTTGTATAGAAGTGTTTTGTAAAACAACATTACCTCAAAGTGATTAATTATATATGTGGCAACAGATTTTAACCTCATAGAATCCATGTTCTGGAGGAAAAATTTTTCATTCTATTGAGTGTTGTTTTAATGAATGTTAAATGTGTTAAAATTACTGCTTCTACTTTTTTGAAAATATTGTTTGAAATTTTTATTTGTAATAAATTATTTTCTACTGGCAGATTTGACTGCATCATACTTTATTGACTAATAATTAAGTTCCGGATTGCCCAGCAGTTTTTCCAGTCATAGTGGGTGAAGTGTTGATTATGCTCTAAAGCATAAACCAAGGAGAGTTATGATTAGAGAGATTCAGGAAGGATGCACAGGATGGATCTGATCATGGAGAAATGGTTTATCAGCCAGGGAAAGGATACTGTTATGAGGTTTAAATATTGTTAGGTATCATGAGAATGTAAGTCAGGAAGAAATCTAAGATAATTTCAATTCCTGGGAGTGAAATGGGTAAGAAAGTTTTTTGGTTTTGTCAGTGGTTGCTTTATTAAATAAAGGTTTGTGTGGCCTGAGAGGTAAAGCTTCATAGAGGAGCCTGAGGAGGAACTCCATGTCCTGTCTTGGTCTCAATATTGCACCATTTAATTTTTGAAAGAGTTAGGACATGTTTTTCTACACATAAGGTGTTATGAGTTGGAGGCATGGGGTAAGTTCCAGATGAAACCCAGACCAAGTCTCTTTTTTTTTTTTTTAAGAGGGACAGTGAGAGAAACAGAGCTAACTGTACCACAGGTGTGACCTCTGTGCTAAGGACCAACAGATGGCTACCAATCACGGATGTTATTTGACCCTCACTTTGTGCATTTCTAGACAAGGCTTTCCTTTTGCTGGGTTAAATATGAATCAGTTCCTGGGAAAATGTGCAGTGAGATAAGTTCTCTAAAAGAATGTGGTAATGAGGGAAATGGGGAGAGGGAGCTGCCACTTATCTCCAGTCTCTGAGAATCTGAAGAGTGATCTTGGTTATGAAGTAATGTACTCATAAAACATGGGAAAGCCTCCTATCCTATGCATTTCCCCTGCCTGTAGGTGTGGTGAGGCCCTCCATTGCATCATTGCCCACCACTGCAGAGGAGTTAGTAAATAATAAAATATCCAATACCTATCTGTTTAAGCCAGGTGTGGTGGCACATGCCTGTGATTGCTGGAGGCTGACAGGAGGATTGCAAGTTCAAGGCCAGCCTCAGCAACTTAGTGAGGCCTTAAGCAACTTAGTGAGACCCTGTCTCGAAGAAATAAAAAATTAAAAGGTCTGGGAATGTAGCTCAGTGGTAAGCACCCCTGAGTTAAATTTAAATCCCTGGTATCAAATAAAATAATAAATGAATAAATAATAACTGAGTTGTGGCCCAGTGGTAACAAGTCTTGCTATGGGGTTCAATCTCCAGGACCACCTCCCCACCCCAAATCTTTTTTGTCCTGTAATTTGGAGAAGGAGGGAGTAAATAATCCAATCATATTTTATTTCTTTTTTTTTAAAATGAGATTATGAAAATGGTGGCTGCTTTTGTGCTGGTTTAAATTCTTGTTCTGTAATGTTGGGCAAGTCATTTAACCTTTCAGGGGTTAGTTTTTTCATCTGAAAATTAGGCATAATTCCCTCTCACAGGGTGATTTTGAAAACCAAATGAGACTTTGACCTAAGACCAGACCTGTTCATGTATGCTCACTGTTATATATTGGAGCAAAGAGATCAACCTGAAATGATAGTGGGACAGTTTACTGTATGTAAGGATAAAGTGAAATTTGACCCTATTTCACATCATTTACAAAAATAAATTCTGGATGCTGTAACAGACCTAAATTTAAAAAAAGCAAAACTGTTCTCTTAAGAGTATCTTCATGGGGCTGGATCAGTTGCTCAGCGGTTTCGGCGACTGCCTGGCAAGCACAAGGACCCAGGTTCAAATCCCCTCAGCACCACCTACACAACTGAGTGTTGGAGCAACTAAGGCCATGTGAAAAACTAAATAAGGTTGTTTCTCTCTTTCTCTGTCTCTCTCACTGTCCCTCTCTCTTTAAAAAAAAAAATATAT
>PVKS010046982.1:0-13115 GCA_004027875.1 Aplodontia rufa | reverse complement strand
TCTCTAGTCTGGTACTTGTGAACCTCCTGCCTCAGCCTCCTGAATGGCTGGGATTATAGGTTATTTCCTAATGGTTTGTGGCAGCTTTTTCTAGTCCTAGTGCTAGAATGTTCTTTATTTACATCAAACCAAACTTTTTGTATACTGCAGTTGGAGTCTGATCACTTCCTGTTATTAAAGATACAGTCAATAGAATAAATGTCATGCACAGAAGTGCTTATCTTAGCAGCATTTTAGGTGTATAAATGTCTACTGTTTTGTTCTCTGAAGTTGCACTTTCAATTTATTTGAAGACCAAAATAAACAGAACAATACTGAAGCCTATGCAAAGACGGGCAGAATAAAATAATTGATTTCTGTTCTTGATTTCATGCAATAAATCATAGATCATTAGAGCTGTGTTGGTCCTTTGGGATTTCATCAAGTCCCCCAATTTATATTGTAGCATGCAGTGTGATGTCCCATCAGCTTGAAAAACAACATTCTTGTGAGCTTACAAACTCTGTTGAGGTCCAATACAAAGAGGGATTTCCCCTTCATGACAGGCCTTGGGATCCAACCTTTCCCTACTCATTCAACAAATACTGATAGAGTACCTACTATGTGCCAGGCCAGAAAAAATAAGAGTCAATAGGACTGGAAAAACCTTAGTTTGCAGGGATTTGCATTCTGGTAGAAAGACAAAAATGAGAAATAAATAAATAGAAAAAAAAAATAAAGTAGAGAGTGACCACAGGGTGACATGAGAGACTGGTTGGCTTAGCTGTGCCTTCCCCCATGGATACAGATCACAGGCCCTGTTTTCCCTTTGATAGTACTGAAACTAATTAGCTGAGTAAACCCTAAGGATGGCATTATGAAAATTTATATTAACCTTAAATTTCACTAGATTAACTTATCTCTGTGTGTCTTTTTTTTTTTCTTTTTTCTTTTTAACCTGGAAAGAGGATCAGAGCCCTTTGTTGAAGCAGAGGACTGAAAGGGGACTGAAGCTGAATGTGTGTTTGCAAAAGGGGTCCCCAATCAACTTTTCAAGACATCAAGAAAGAGAGGCCTTCTCTGGAGTATAAAGGGACTGCTATGGGGCCAGCAGGGAGATTCCCCACCATCATTCCTTCTCTGGTACAGTCTTGGCCTGCCCACAATTGGCACCCTTAAACCCTCAGACCTGCTCTGCCTCCTCCAGCTATCCCTCTGGAGCAGCCTATGTGTCATCAAAGCTGCCAGAATTGGAGACTCCATCAAACCACTCCCTCCTCTGCATCCCTCCCACTGCAAATCATAATCTTGTAGGCAGACAATGAACATAGAACAAATATTCAGAAAAAAAAAAAAGTGTGGCTGGGGAGGCTCAGGACATGTCCTGACTGCACCTGCAGGTTTGCTTTTCCTGAGGCCGCCGGGCACTGGCTGTGCTGCACCTGCCGCGGGCCAGCGCCTGCCTTTCCACCACATACCTAGGTGCTGAGCAGGCCCTGACCTGCTCCACATCCTGCTCTGCTGTGATTCTATCTCCTCTGCTGCACTCCTTCTCAACAGCCTAGGTGAGGCGAACCTGTCACTCTTACACCCGCCATTCGATGTTCTGAAATCATGTGGCCATGAAAGAAATAGCAAAAGATCACTTCCTAGCCTCTCCCCACCTGCCACAGGCCATGGCAAAACCTTGCTTCCCTGGGTTCTATCTGTTGTCAGTTCCACTCCTGATTATGGTGTTTCAGAAACAAACCCACATACAAGGGTTGAAACTGTTTGCCAGGACGTGATCTTGGAAGAGAGATGAAACCAATCATCCAGCCAAATAGGAAAGTTTGGAAGGTGCTTTTGAACCAGTTAATTCTTTTCTATGAGAACTTTCCATAAAACCAAAGGGTATTTGCTACCGGAGGTGGAAATTTTTAATGGTTTTTCAAGCTCGAATAGATGACTGCAAAGTGGGTTTGTTCAGAAAGGCAGAAGAATACTAAGAAATTAGCAGCAGTGTCATCTCAAAAGCAGGTCACATTGAGAAAAAGATACAGAAAGCTTCTCTGGCAATGCATAATGGCACCACTCCTTGGAGCCTTCAAACCACTCCATCTGAAGCACTAAGGAAGACAGAAATCAGGTGTTTGTAACAATCTTTGTCCTGTGATTTGCTACTCGATGCTCAAGAATGAGAAAGTTCTGCTGTGAATGATTGAGCAGGTGGAACTAACATTTTAGATCAAAATAATGATTGATATATGCTAATTATTTCCCCACGACAGAAGTTTAGAATCTTGCTCCTGATTTCCTGGACCTCCTCACTTCGGGGTGTGTTATTTCTCTTGAATCGCATTTCATCTAGGACCAGGAGAAGGATCTGTCTATTGCATATGGGATGTGTGATTAGTGATGAGGAGTGTTGTCCGTGTCACTGAATATCTGGTGGAGCAGAGTAGGAAGGTAGCGAAGGTGTGCTTCAGGTGAAGGGGGAAGAAGCAGAGCAGAGCCATTTTTTACTCATGCATTCAAATATCCTTTCACCCAACAAGCTCCTTGTACAGGGAACTCTGAGAGTGGCTGGGGCAATATAGTAGGTCAGTGTGGAGGAAAACAGGCAAGAGAGAGGTAAAAATAAACAAGAGGTGGTGTGTCTTAGAGGGAGGAATATTTTTCTGATGGATTAAATGACAGCATGAAGTACACAGCAAACCACAAATTACTAAAGCAGAGGGCTACACTGTTCTGCACCCAAAAGCCACCAGTGATTACGTGCAGATATGACGCACTGACGGGGCTTCTGGCATGTACTGGGCACTCTGTGCTGCTGAGTTCTCAAGGAAGATCAACACATGGAAATACAGATGAGAACGAAAAGCAATGTGGAAACTTCTGTTCACTTGATGGACGGAGTGGGTTAAAATCTCTTTTTAACATTAGATTTACTGGCAAGCCCTCAAGAGAATATGCATTTTGTTCCTTCCAGGTCTACAAATCGTGGACTCTTCAGCTTTTACCAATGCTTCCTATCTGGGCTGTTCCAATGTATCCTGGTGAGGAAATCGGTTCTAGGCTACCTGACCTAGCAAATCCTGTTGCTAGGCTACCTGACCATCAAGATATTCTTCTTTGTTATGGCTTAACAAATTATTTCTAGCAGCAATAAAGAGCATTTCCTTTTCTTAAAAGTTTCTTTGGGTATATATAAAATTAGGGTGACATTTGGATTTAAACAACTCCCCATTGGTTGTTGTGTGGGTTGTTTATTAAGAACTCCATGCAATTAAATTAAGACTTAGTCTTCATTTCTCCTGGTTAAAAAGTGAATCCTCTTGCAATCTGTGACATCATGGACACATGCTTAGGTCATGCTTGGTGGGTCTCTGGCCATCCAGGACTGAACTTCTCACGTGTACCTGCGTGGCCCCCACTGTAGGATCTACCGAATTGCCAGTTGCAGGATTGTAGGCCTGAGACTCCATTCTAACCAGCTTTCAAGAGCAGGAACTATCTCAAGAGTCCAAGACTGTACATGCCAGAGACATCAGAACTTCCAGATTTCCCTTTCAGAGGAAGAAAATTCCCTTAGATGAGCACATGCATGCCCTCCATTGAACTATGGGCCTCACAATTACTCTTGGGTCCCAATATAGTGGCACTTCTGCTGAGCTCCAGGAGCTTACTCTGTGTTTTGCTGTTCCCCTCCACTCACCTCTGCCAGCCACTTGTTGTTCTTGTTACAACCAACAGAGAAGGGCAAGCCCTAAAGCAGATGCTGTATTTCCAAGGGCTCTTTACACCACACTGCTCCTAACGAGTATGGAGTTTGTCCATACAGATGGGATGCACCAGGATGCCACTGTAAGCGAGGTGACCCCTTCCTGCTCCCTACGGAGCTTTCAGTCTGGCTTGTTTATTATTCCTGGAGACTGCGCTTAGCTATTTCCCCCTGCCTGTCCATCAGAAGCATGTTTTCCTTACAAGAAACGAGAGCACATTTCCTCTTTGTTTGGTTCTACCATATACCTGGCAATTCCTAGATAATAGCCGACTCATACTGTTATTTCTCTTTTCTCACTATTTTATTTTTCCCTATTGCATGATCCACTTTCTTGTCTTTGCTTTTCCTATCTTTTGCTCAAATCATCTAACTTTATGTTGTCCATGGAAGCAGAGCTTTTTGTGTTTCTATACAGGCTTATTCAGTGATTAGTATCATGGCCCTACATCTACATTCTTTCAGTAGCTGTTTATGAGGAACCAGCTTAGTGGGACCAGCTTAGTGTATCCATGTAGGGTTCATGTGACATAGTGGACTCAGACTTGGCTTTTCCCTCTGAGGTCTCAGCAGTCAACACTTACTCCCTTACTGCCTGAAGCCTGCTGCCCTTCTGGGTAGGAATAGAGGTGCTTGTGTAGAAGCTAGTGTTCAAGGGCAGCCATGGTCTGGAAAGCAGAACACAGAAGCTCAGAGGTATATCTGCTGTCCCTGACCCCAAGTCTGGTCTAGCTCTCGTTTATTATCTGGGCTCCTCGTGGGGTTGACTTTTCCATAATCTGTGCAGTGACTGGAAAGGCCAACAGGGTGAGTAGAAGATGACGAGCATAAATCTGGAGACTTTATTAGCAATACATGCAGGCATTCGCAACAGCAGATGGAGCCAACGACATGGGAGATTCAGAACGGGTGAGGTACCACTGGGTATTAAAGGTGGGTAGCATGTGTCATGCATGCACTTACACGCACATACACACGTACAACCAGACTGTAAATTAAACACCAGATAGCAAAATACTCTAAATCCTACATAACAAAGGACTGTAGTCTGGTGCTTAGTAACAGGTGTAGGAAAGGATTTCTTTTTCTCCTATTTTTCTCTGACCCTATACTGGTGATTGAACCCAGGGTCTCAGACAAGCACTGCTCCACTGAGCAACATCCCCAGCCCCCGAGAAAGGACCTGTGTGTTTCCAGGTGATGCTGTTTTCATAAGGAGAACCTTCACCATGCTCACCCAATAGGGATACCAATCTGACTTAGAGTCAGCATTCTCTGAAAGTAGACCATTGCGTTCTTAGCTGAGCATTTTTGCTGGGTGGCTATTTGTGCATCATATAATGAGACATCTCTTAATCACCTACTCACAGCAGCTGAACTGCACCTGCCTTGGCTTCTTCCAGGCATGCCCACTTAGGACGCTGATCCCTGGAGGCATTCCAGGTCTGCTCAGGAACTGCGGCAGGTGGGCCGGCAGCCAGCGGCACTTACAGAGCACAACCTGAGTGCTGTAAGGGGTAACCACACAGCAACCGATATCATAGCTGTTCTTGTGAATGTGACACTGAGTAATTCAGGTCAAAAACCCTGAAATGTGGCCAAAGCACATAGATCTTTTTAAGATAAATCATCTGCATGTAATAATTATGAGAGCTAACATTTACTGAGCATCTCCTATGAGCCAGGCTCCACTCAAAGTGCCCTCAATCTATTTACTTAAATCTTCCCTACCCTACAGAGTTGAAGTTATTCTGATGAGCCACCCTACCACAACCACACGCACTGCAGTTATGTAAAACTAATCACAGTGTGCTCCAGGCACTTGTGTGGGACCCTCAGGGAAGCTTGAGAGCAAATCTGCAGCACAACTTGGCCGCAGAGCCCACACACTGAGACATTGGGTGGGGGTGCCCTGTAGTCAAATGGGATTTGGAGCAGAAAACCCCTTTCCTGGGATGGTGCTGAGGAAGTCTTTCTCAGTGGCCTAAGCCAATGCTGGATTTGTTTGATGGATGCTGGAGAATGCATCTGTGAGGGCTGTGTTCAAAGCATAGGACAGAGTACAGGTTTCAGGGCAGCCAGTTTAAGAGCAAGCTCAAGTCTTGCTGAAATGCGGGTGAGAGGAAGAGGTTGGAAGATTTGTTGGGCCTAGCTCACCGTAGCCCAGAAGAAGGACTTCTGCCATTTCTTTGTGCTTTGGAGGTCCAGGTCTGCCTGTCTCTCTGGGTGGTGGGGTCAAGTCTTAAATTGTTCTGTATTCTGATTTTGTGCCATTGTCTATTCCTCTCTCTCTTTCTCTCCCAACAAGTCTTGCTAGTCTCTTGCAGCATTTGAAGCCATTTAACATTCTTGCATTCTTCTCCAGAAGCAACAGGTCCTGACATGGTGTGTGGGTGCTGCCACAGCCGACATGCCTCAGGTGGACTGAAGAGGCCAAGAAGGAACTGGGTTGTGGGTGGGCATAGGGCAGCCATGGCCCATGGCCCAAGAAAGGAGAGGTTCAACTACAATAACCCCTGGTGTTCTTCATATAGGCGCTACCTTTCCTGCACCTCTCCTTACTCCACCTGATGATAGGTGTCACTGGAGAGCTCTCCTGTCTCTGTATCGGAGGAAAGATCAGACCAAATGTGCAGGGGTTCCCAAGGACATCTGTGTCAACCTGGCCATATGGGTCTTCCTGTCTTCTGTTATAGCCAAAGCCCACTTTTACCACCCTCGCCACAAAGTGCCTACGCACAACCTCCTCTAATGACTCCGGCCACCTGTCCCCTCTACACTTCCACATCCTCCTGTGCTTCTCTGGCCTCTGTCCACAGGGTTATTTGGGTTGTTTAATGACCTGCACTGTACTTTCAGGAACCATTTTGAAAGGACCCATTTGCTCCCTGCTCTCCTCCTAACCTTTGTCCCACAGCCTTCTCCAAGCTCCAACACCTCCTCTCCTACATAACCTCCAGCCCAGCTCCTTTTCCTGGATTAGTGTCCAGGGTGAGCAAAATCTTACCCTATGTTCCTTCCTCCTTGTTCTGTCAGTCATAGTCACTGCTCTAAGTATCATACCTTGAATTGATGTTCCAAAAAAAAAAAAAAAGTCTCATCTTCCCACTTCCCAAACTCCCCCTTGACCCGACCCTGCTCACATACACATATCTCCTAGACTTCCCTGAACAGAGTGGGAGCTTCCCACGACAATGCATCCAGAGCTGGAAAAGGAAACTCTGTCTTCATTTCTTTCTCCTGTTCCAGTGGAAGATGACCATTGCTTATTTGCGAAATTGCCTCTGATTACAGGTCATGACAGGGGCTGAGAGATAATTGAACAAAATACAGATTACCCACAGTGTGTGTTAAACCATGTAAACTCCTGGAATGTGCACGGAAAATTCAGGCAGCCTGGAAGGTCTCAGGACTGCGAGCACTGAGTTCAGATGCTGAAGAAGGACAAACAGAGGATCTCAGATATGGAGGACAGTGGCAAGTGCCCATTTTGGAGGAGGATGCAAGGCACAGCTCTACGGCCAGCAGATCGCACTGGGTCCACGTAGTCTGGGAACAGCAGGCAGAGAGCTGTGTCCCTGGGGGGATGATTGGTTGCCTTGTGCCCAGCAGAGGACATTTCCACTGCAATGGACCCCCTGGTGCAGTCAGCCTGCCCACACTCACCCCAGGGACCCCCAAGGACAACCCCATCTCTCAGGACAGGCTGTGTATGGGACATCAAAGCTGCCAGAATTGGCAACTCCACTAAACTGCTCCCTCCTCTGCGTTCCTCCCACTGCAAATCATAATCTTGCAGGCAGACAATGAAGATAGGACAAATATTCAGAAAAAAACACGCATGGCTGGGGAAGCTCAGGACATGTCCTGACTGCACCTGCAGGTTTACTTTTCCTGAGGCTGCTGGGCACTGGCTGTGCTGCACCTGCCGCGGGCCAGCGCCTGCCTCTCCACCACATACCTAGGTGCTGAGCAGGCCCTGGCCTGCTCCACATCCTGCTCTGCTGTGATTCTACCTCCTCTGCTGCACTCCTTCTCAACAGCCTAGGCGAGGCGAACCTGTCACTCTTACACCCGCCATTCGATGTTCTGAAATCATGTGGCCATGAAAGAAATAGCAAAACAACACCCTCCTGCTTATCTTTCTCTGTTTTCATTAAAACTATTTTTATGCATGAAAACTATTCCACTACTCACTCAGTTTTTTTTTTCTTTTTCCACCTCCTCCTCCTCCCTCCATTGCCCTCCTTTCTTTCCTTCTCCCTCCTTTTCCTCTTCTTTTTCAAGACAAGGGCAACTCCGATTTCCTAGATTGTGTGCTCCTTGAATGTGGGGACAATGAGCCTTTTGCACATTTCTTCTTTTTCCCCTCGTATGTAGTCTGCAGTTATTAGGGGTAGCATCATGCTTAAATCCAAAAGAGATTATTCTCAGGAATCTTGTAAACAAAGAGTGCAGTACAATCTTTTCCTAGTTAGAAAGCAACTAGCATTCCTAGGGCTGGTGTGCTCTTTTTTCATTTACATGAATTAAAACACAGGAAAAAGTAACTAGCAAATGGAAGAGGGAAGAAACCTTCATTGCATTTAGCCAGATTGACACTATTCAAATCAAGGACCCAGCAAGTTGACCACAGTACAAATTTGGCTCTTTGGAGCTCTCATGGCTTGGAGGCAAGCTTATGTTAGTTCAACGTGAGTTCAGATTTTTATGTTTTCATAAAGTCAGGCATCCTATTGATATCTCTTTGACATGTTGATACTTGAAGGCCAATATCACAAATTCATAAATTCTTGAATTTAAGTTCATCAGAACTATAGTCATTAACAGTGTGACACCAATTATTTTAGAATCAGTGGTATCTTGATAAAATGAGAGAGAAATTCAGGTAAACGTTATAAACCTGTTAAATGGGGTAAACTACCACATGTGTAACTACATGTTTTGAGTTTGTGAGTGTGTGATGAGGGAGGTGTGTGTATGATTTGTGTGAATGGGGGGGGGAGGTGAAAATTTAAATAATACCGAGTGCAAGAGGTTAACATTCATGAAAATTCTACTATTGTTTACATTGAAATATTATCCTGATCTCATGAGATTCATTCCTCTAAATTAATTATATTATTACGGATATGTTATAAATATCTTTCAGTTCCCTTATACTGATGAAGAGACAACAATATCATACATTTAGCAAAAAGCAGGACCCAGAAGCCAGGTCTATGCTACTGGAATCCATATTTCATCATTAATATCAGCATTTATGAATACCACAGCACACTCCAAGATAATGCACTCTGTGCTTACCTATAATAATCTATTAATTTATATCATAATCTATAGTTTACAAAAAGATATAATAGACATCTAATTCAATCCTCCATTACAAAAGCACTACAAGGTACACTAAGAAGCAGGTGTTACTCCAGTTTCACAGAAAATGTAATTTGTGGGGTAATGTAGAGCCTACAAACTGGTGAATATATATCTTGCTGTGCCAGAGTACATGTCTTGATGTAATTATGAGAATTTCCTTTCAACCTCAACATCATCCTAGTTTGGATGATAAGCACTATCCCCACAAATCTACAAATCACTTTTAACTTATATCAGACTTTTAAAGTGCATGTGATCAGTGCAATGCCATGTGGTATTTTGTGACAATTAGTGGGGGTCGGAGCTAAACATTGTTAAAAGCTTAGGCTGCAGGTTCAGATTTAGCAGATGCAAGCTATACCATAAACCAGTTGTTCATTCTTGGGCTAGTTAAATGGCATCTAGTAAGCACAATGGTTTCTTGTCATTGCTTGTCCTTCTCCATTTGAGCAATTCAGTTTCTGCCATTCTTTTCACAAGCTATTGGTAGTCTCATCCTGTATTCCTGCTCTTGGTGGTCTGTTAACTGACCTTGGGGCCATCAAGGGTTTGACATCCTGGTGACTGTTTCATGGAATTCATCACATCTGGGCTCTTGGAAAGGCATATCCCAGTCTATTGTTTAGACCTCTATGATTACCAAACATAAAAATTTTTATATCTAAATTGGAAATTTTCAATTAAAACCCCAACATATACTCAGATAAGAAGTGTGAATAGGTGGAAGTGTCAGTGGTCCTACTCACAAGGCACATACATTTGTATTTCTGGTGACTGCCCCCTCCGTAGCCCTGAGGCTCCATTTGAAGACTCTGCAGGAAGCTGTGAGCACTCTTTTTCTCTACAACTTGGTAATACGTCTTAGAAAATCAGACACAGACAAATTTTCAATATTAGAATGAGATAAGACCCGAATCTTGGCTTTGCTATTGGCCAATGTGGGATACATAGCAAGTTCCTTGATTTTCCTAAATTCAATTTACTTAATCTGCAAGATGAAAATAGTAAATAATGGTCATGTTTATCTATTAGGCTAGCTGTAAGAAATTGATGCTATATGAATCTGGAGAGTTTCTTGCATAAGTGCTCATTGGATTTTGTTTTATACATTATTGGGATTATGTGACTTATTTTATTCAATTTTATGAAGAATTCATTAAGGAAGACTTGAACAAATGGTTTTAATTAATGTCCTAGATTGCTCCATGCTTTTGTGCTAATGGTTCTTTCTAGGAGGTGTTGACTCAAGCTTCCAACACCCACTTCAGGGAGGACTTCTGAAATCTTCCGCTCCTGCCATGCTGTTCTCAATCTCAGGCTTGGTGTTGCATGGCTGTGAAATGCACAAGATGTGCAGATGTGGACGGGAGATGGGAAGGACAACCTGTATTTCACCCAATCTATTTAAATACTGTTTAAGTTGTCAAGTCCTCACTCCAGGGAGTTCTCTGTGAGCCTGGCTGGGGCCACATAATAGGGGCAGTGTGGAGCTAAGCAGGCAGGAGGGAGGTAAAAATAAACAAGAAGATGTGTGTTTTAGGGGGAGGAATATTTTCTTGACGGATTAAGTAGGAGGCATGAGTTGCTCAGAAAGCCACAAATTACCAAGGATGGAACTGTGAGCAGTGAGCTGTTGCTGAGGTTCATAACACCCTGATAAAAGCATTTCAAATGCATAAGCATGCCTTATTTCATTGAGGATGCCACATTGCTAGATTCACTGAAGCTCTTTTTGAAGTATCACCCAACCATCCAATTTAATTGGCTAAATTACAACTAATATATTTGTGGGTTAAATTTCTGTTTAATTATGTAAATGATTATATAAATGATTATGTCATTTATAGTCTATGTCTAATTGCAATTCCCAAACCTCTGCTGGTCACACCTGCTGAGAATAACCCTTAGCTATGGACAACTGTGGAAGAGGTTGGGGATAGTTCTTAAAGAAATAGGACCCAGTTAGATTAAGTGCAGAATCTGGAAACAGGGGAGAATTTAAGAGTAGCTCAGAGGAACTTTGTCTAGATGGCACACTTCCTATTAGATTTTAATTCCCTTTATAAATTGTCTTTAATTTAAAATTATATAACTGTGTGTGTTGGAAGGAGAGGGGCCATTACCACAGATTTAAAGTGACAGGTGATAACCAGTTCATGGTGTATAATTGTCATTTTTCCATCATAAATAAGCTGAGGGGAAGGATAACTGACTGAGACTTCATTAACCCTCATGGTGTTGCACACAGTGCACACTTAGTGAATGTTTTGGATGATTTTATGGTGCGAGCAATTGCAGGCCTGGTTTCTTACAAGTGCAGTCTTGTACACAGAGATATTTGTGGGTTAAGAATGTAGGACTACCAGTTTTCAGTGGTGGTTTTTAAATCCTGTAGTTAAAATATGTATTTGAGTGTTTCCCAAACAGAATCTCTCTGTGCTGCTTGTAGGGTGATGTGTGCCTCTCTCAAAGGGGCCCAGGCTGACTCTTAGCTAGAATGATGGAACGATGGGAGAAGAGCAAGCCAGTGTACTAAGGAGCCTGTGGGAGGAAGACTATATCCAACTCCCCAAATTATAACTTCTTGTCCATAGTCCCAACTCAGTCATCCAAAAGACAGGCAATGGGGTGGGCTCTAAGTTGGTTTTTTTCAGAGCAGAATAGATTATGCCAAGCTGAGCCCCAGAAGGTAAGTGCCCAGAGGGGGCTGGAGAGGACAGTGCTTTCCTTCAAAATTACTCTGTATACACAGGGCTTTGCTATCCAGTGAGTAGATTTTCTTTTTAAAATAATCTGTGAGACATCTAGGTTGTTTCCATAATTTAGCTATTGTAAATTGAGCTGATATGAACATCGATTTCGATGTGTCACTGTAATGGGCTGATTCTAAATCCCCTGGAAAGATACCCAGGAAAGGAATAGCAGGATCACATGGTGGGCTCATCCCTAGTTTTTCAGGAAAAAAAATAATAATCTGTGATGTTTCTACAATAGTGAAATTCAGAGAGTCTTACAGTCTGGATTATAGTAATGAAAGAAATGCTTTGGGCACATCATGGGGCAGCAGCAGAGAGGATATGTTCTATGTGTATGTCAAGAAGCTCTTCGAGCTTGGGTTCTTACAGTCACAGGCCAGAAATATCTTACGCTGCACTGAAATTGCTTTTTTTTTTTCCTTTTTTGTTATTGTTAACAGTTTTAGTTTTAGGTTTAAAAAAAGTCAGGTAATAGAAGAGGGTTATTCACTTAGAAGTGAATCTATAATTAGCCTACAATAAAAAGTTTAGGTACAGATGTATATCCTTAAATGATAAATTAAAATCACACTCTGTGATGGCCCAGGACATTTCAAGGAAAGTAAAAGAATGCTCTCTGGAGGCAAGGAGATTGGCCTTCTCACCCACTGGGCAAGGCAATTGAATTGGGAGCCTTCAGGGAGGGTGACCAGGCAGTACGTGTTAGAAATCTCATAATCACACAGAGCTTCTAACCCAAAAATTTTACTTTTACCAACCCACACCAAGAAAGCAAATAATGAGACATGTGAAAAGGTTGAATTATAGGAATGTACACTTTTTGAATTATCTATACTAGCAAAACTGTGGGAAAAAACAAAATTTCAATGGCAGGGAAGTGATTTTTCATAGTGTGTTGTGATGAAACAACAGGCAGGCATTACAAACCAGGCTGTAGATAAAAACTGAACCACCTGAGAAAATATTCATGGAGTTGTGGCACATTAAAAAAAAAAATCACAAAATACACAAAATTCACAAAAGTGGATTTTCAATGAGCTTATCTGAAAAATACATGGGTACTCTGCAAAAATACAGGTATAATTACAAATGCCTTTTAAAAGGCCTGACTCTACATCAGAATATTAATCAACATTTCATTTTAGTTTTAAATTTCTTAAATATCTGAAATATTTTTCAGTTACTTTATAATCAGAAAAAAATCAATTAAAAAGTTAAAAGTCAAGTAAAGTAAAAAAAAA
>PVKS010046981.1:0-13017 GCA_004027875.1 Aplodontia rufa | reverse complement strand
GTGCCCCAGGCAGACCCCACCCTGTGCTAAAGTGTTTGGAAGCTGATAAAACCCAGAATCAGACCCATAAACTTCACAGCAAACATTCCAGGTTTACAGCTGCCTCACTTCATGTGCTCCGGGGAGAGTGCGAAGCCTGTTTCAGAAGCCAGCAGGACAGAAGTAAAAGGGGGTACCAGAGACATGGGGCTCACTTTGCACCCATCAAAACATACAAGGAAGCTCCAATAATTGTGATGCCAAGACAGTGGAACAGAAAAGTTAGTTGGGAAATGTCGGCAAAAGAGAGGAGAGCGCCATTCTGAATGATCCCACCGGTTACCTTCCTACTACGTGCAAAGCTCTGCGAGACGCACACACCAGGGAGCGACCCAAAGGCCTGCCGCACGCTAACCACACACGGCACACGGAGCTAGACCACAGCTCTCAAACGGCTTTTCCCCTTTCTCTTCCTTTCTAGTGTGTCATAGTTACGCACATTGACGGGGTTCATCCGACGTAACCCAGGCAGTACCCACTTTGCCTGCTGTTACCCATCTCGGCACTCTGTTCCTGCCTTGCCATGAAGCTCGCGTCACCTCTGCCTTGAGTTAGCACCATCCACTCCTAACTCCGTCCTCAGAGCGGTTCCTGACGTGCAATCGTGACTGCCGCTTTTTTAGAATTCACCAGTGCATTGCACTCTCTACGGAAAGCAAAGTCTTCACCTGACCCACAGAATCGCTCGCTCAGCTGACTCCCAGCCCAGCCCAACCTTCTGCTGAGGTTCCTAAAGCACCATCGCTCCCTGTGACACCGCCACACCTCTCTGCTGCCCCTCACCCTTTCTGAACACCCCCGATCCCTGTGGTCAGAGGCCTGCTCCTCGGTGGAGACCTCAGCCAGAGCATGAGTGGTGGCCTTTCCACCAGCCCTGGCTACTCACTCGCCTGACCCCAGGCCTTCTGCAAACAGGACCAAGCCTTGTGTCACCCAGATGGCCCAGCGCACAGCAATCACCTTCCAGATGCTGTGCACATGAACGCTGGGTGAGCAGAAGGAAGGAAGGAGTGTGGTCTGCACTGGGCCAGCCGCGTACGTCACCACCTTCCAACGTCAGAATCAGCAAGATGGCTTCACGAACTCGTGTCCAATCGTTATTGATTCCCAGTTCATCCGTCAGTGCGATGATCTTGGCATTATCACGATCTTGATGTTTCCCCGCCAGCATCCTCAGTGCTCCTCAGACATGATGCCTTAGGATCCTGAATCAAGTCTCAGGAGTGCAACTCCTCAGCTGCTAATCAGTGGAAGACAGGGGAACGAAACGTCCCCAAGTGCCAGGACAGCAGGACACCTGCCATCAACGTGGACTCGGGAACTGGAAGGAGGGAGAGATGAGCCAGCCCCATGTCCTGACAGACAGCCATGCAGGAGTCCAGAGCTTACCACCTTGTGAGCCAGCTCCTCATCTGCGGCTCAGACAGACAAAACTTCACACACATGTGGCTTGGTTTCTTCGGCCCCTGTTCTCACTTCCCGCTTCTACACCTACTCATGCCAAGAATTGCCCTTCACATAGTTTTCAAACATCCCAAGACATTGTCAGAACCTATCCTGACATCATCTCATTTCTAGGCTAGACATCATACCGTCTCCTTCAGCCAAATGAACGTGACCCATGGTGGCACAGCCAGCACAGGCTGCCACCAAAAGCACCACAAGCTGAGTGGTTTAGACCACAGAAACCTATGCCTCACGGATGGGGGCTGGAGTCCAAGACGAGGCTCCGGCAGGCATGGCATCTGACGGGGCCTCCTGTGGGCTTACAGACGGCTGCCGGCTCCCTGCATCCAGGTATGGTAGACCCTGTGTCTCCTCCAGCTCTCTCTTTGCCTTCTGTGCTGGGGATTCAACCCAGGGCCTCGCACCTGCTCAGCACACACTCTGCCACCCAGCCAGCCTCCAGCCCCTTTCCCCTCGACCTCATCTGAACCCAGTGACCTCCCAGAGACCCCTCCTCCAATCCCACCACACTGGACACCGGGGGCTGGGGCTTCCACCTTAATAACACATGAACGCTGTCCCAGACTGTTCCAATGACTAATAGGTCTCTGGATCTGTGCATCAACCCAGACCCGAACACGAGCGGTACATTTGTGCCCATTAGAGGAACTGTCCACGAGACGTTTGCAGTTCCAGGAGAGATGAATCGTCATTATGTGCTTGAACTGCTTTTGGAACAAACTGTCCATAAATTTTCAAATTGCAGTTTTACTCAAAATGACATGTCTTACATGTGTAATGAACTTTGTGCTTCCTGGAATCCTTCCGCAAAGATTGTCAGTTTGATCCTAGGAACAGCCCTGTCCACACTCAGCAGGTAAGAACAGAGACCTAACAAGGATGAAGAATGCTCCCAAGACCAGGGAGGGCAGGTCAGGATGGAGCAGGAGCCTCTGTTTCGGGCGGCCAAGCATGCCTTAAGGAACGCACCCTCTGATTTCATGACGCTGCGGTGAGGAGGATCAAAAGGCTGAACAAACACACACTGGCCCAGACACCCCTCAGTGTGGGGAGGTGATGGCCAAGTCTCTGGCTTGGCTCCAGCTGCTGCAGTGCCAGAACGTGCAGGAGAAAAGGACATTTGTAGCGAAGACACGTTGGGCAGCGTCAGGACTTGCTGGGAGCAGACGGATGCAAGGTCTTGTCACACAGGTTAATTGTGTCCCTTGGCCTCTCATCGCTTGCAAAATGACACAGGGGAGAAAGCAGCTGACCTAGGGATGGTGGGAAACACGTTCAATCACAGAAAGCTCCCCGCCATGACCTGAGAAATGTGCAGGCATGGGACATGGGCACAGCTCTGCAGGCCAGGCCACGGCCGCAGCCTCATTCGCTCAAGACTGCCAGTGCCCTCCCTACCTTCACAAGCCCCATGACAGCCTCTTGGACATCACTCAAGCAGGGCAGTGCAGGCTGCCAACATCAACCTTCACCAATTCTGCAAAAGGCTCATAAATTTCTATTAGCCCTATGGGTACACCCACAGATTTTGAGCAAAAACAATTCTGGTTAAACAGGTAAAGCATCCCTAATCTGAAAATTGAAAATGCTACATAATTTGAATTTTTTTAAGAGAGAAGGACAGAGAGAGAGAGAGAGAGAGAGAGAGAGAATCAATTTTATTGAGTTTTTCACATGGCTTTCGTTGCTCCGACACTTAGTTGTGTACATGGGTGCTGGGGTTTGAACCCATGTACTTGCGCATGCCCAGCAAGCACTGTAACCGCCGAGCCACCGCTCCAGCCCAAGAATTTGAAAATTTTTAAGTGGCAACAGGATGCTCAAATGTTTTCAGATTTTGGAGCATTTCAGATTTTGAATGTTCAGATGGGGTATGCTCAACCAGCACAAGTACACAAAAATTAAAAAAGAAAAGGAAAAAAAAAAACCCTCTGGGGCTGGAGCAGTGGCTCGGTGGTTTGAGTGCTTGCCTGGCATATGCAAGGACCTGAGTTCAAACCCCAGCACCACATACACAACTAAGTGTCAGAGAAAGGAAGACAAAAATAAATAAATAATTGATTCTCTTTTTCTCTCCCTCTTTCTCTTAAAAAAAAAAAAGCCTCTGAAATCTGAAACTCTTCTGGCTCCAAGAATTTGAAAAAAGGGATATAAGGGATATGCAATCTGTATGTTACAGGTAATTACGAAATTGGAATAAGGTAAGAGAAAAATTAACCACCCTGGAAAGTGTTACCACCTTCCTTGTCCCCGAAGTCATCAGTCTCATACACCACCACCACCACCACCACCCACTAACTAATTTACAGAACCTGGGAACAAGAAAATACCTATTAAAAAGAGATTCGCGAAGCACCACAAACACCCATCCAGGGTTTCATAAAAAGACCTTGTTGGAAAGACTCTTACTTACAAGTAAATCACATCAGATTTTTGTTCAGCAAACATGTGTTTTCTTTCTCTGCGTCCATGGGAGCAGTATGCATGCTGCACTGTTAAGGTTGGCCATGAGCGTTTTGCTAGGGAGAGTGCCCTTCCCCAGCTCTTGACTTTGAACTTGGCCATGAGATCTTAGTGCCTGTGACATGAGCTGAGGCTTCAACCGTCCTTGCACTGGCTTGAGCCTCTTCATCCCAGCCACAAGAATGTGCTCATGACAGCAGCATGGTCCAGGAAGCCCACCAGTCCAGGAGGATGGGGGCACATGCAGCAGCCTTGTCCAGCCTGTGGCTGAGAACAACTCCAGCTGAACTTGACTCGGCTTGTCGAAGAGAAGCAGAGGCTTCAAAAACAGCTCAATTTAGCTTTTTAGGCCTGAGCAACAAAGAATGCTGGATGCTGGTGACACTTATCAACATGGAGAGCCAGGGAAAGGAGACGTGGAGGATAAGGGGGTGTGACCCAGAGTCAGGTGACGATGACCATTAGGCAAATGGAGCCGTTAGGCACATAGGATATGGAGTTCAGGAAAGAGGGCAGGTTTGGAGTTCTAAAATTGGGATTCCTTGAGAACACACAGCAGCAGAAATACACCAAGAAAAGGGAGTCTAAATCCCACGCCCTGGGCCCTCTAGCAGGGTGGACCAGAAACAGCAGGGCGGAGGAAGAACCGGTGAGGGGAAGGTGGAAGGTGCTTGGAAATGGGGGATCCAAGAGTGCACTGTGGACTAGGCCATGTCCAGGCATGCCAAGTAGGACCATTCAGAGAACCAGAGCCAGCAGGAGTTTTCAGAGAGAACAGGATAAAGAAGAGGTGGCCAAGGGGTGCAGGCAACTTTTCCCAGGGGCCTGCGGACGAGGACACAGAACGTGGAACAAGGAAAAAAATCTAAGCTCAGCAGGCTGTCAGCATGGTTCAAACATCAGCAGAACACTGAGAGTCCAAGAGCCCAGGTCCCACGACTAACAGCCCTGCTCAGCTGGGGCCCTGGACAAACCACGGACCCCACACATGTGCAATGGAAACAGATCCGAGGTCCCGGGGCTGTCAGACTCCCTGCTCCTCTCCCTGTGGCTCCAGCTCTGCGGTCCCCATGGCACTGAGATTCCACACTCCTGTCCCTGAGCCTCCAGTGAGAATGCATGTGACAGAATGAGGACATAAGAAAGAGGGCCCATCCGTCAGCAAACAACGAGTGAGGAATCACATGATTGCGTGCCTGAAATCGGTGGGTTTCCAAAGGCCTTCAGTCAGAGGCTTCGTGAGTCCGTGCGACTCACAGAGATGGGAAGCTGGGAGGTCCCAGCCCCGGATTAAAAGCTGGAGCACTCTGGCGTCACAGGAAACCAAGAGAAAGGAAGCTGCAGAGTGCTGCAGATTCAGCAATAGAGATGCCAGGTTTGTAAGTGAGACTCAAGCAGACTCCATCTTCCCCACGAGTCCCGGCTCTGCCGTGAACACACAGGTAACGCTGGCTCCTCCAGGCTTTGTGCTCAGTCCCCAGAGCGCAAGCCATCGAGGGACCAAAACCAACTGCTCATCTTCCCTCCCCCAGGACACCTGCCCTGAGCCATCCTTGACGTGCCACGTGACTCTAGCTCCTGCCCTCGCTGGGCTTCCCAGATGGGAAAGACGAACAGCAAGTGTGTCAGACGAAAGTAGTCCACGGAGAATCACAGAGCCGGGCCCTCGCCGTGGCTAACCTGCAGGCTGCTGGCGTATGCAGGGGACCAGGTGGAGCAGTCTGGATGTCACTCAAGGGACATGCATGCGGATACAACGGAACACAGGAAAATGCGCACACTTTTGCTGCCAGCTATCTTTCAATGTGGAGAAAATGACCTTGAGAGTCAGAGTTTGTGGAATAAACTATTTTTTAAAATCTTTAATAAAAAATATTGTTCTTGGCTGGAGAAGGTCTGGAAGCCTGTGGGGGTTAATGACCTACAGGACACGGACGCCTCCATCTCTGAAGAGCTGTAGTGAATGCACATAGAAAGAATGTCCCTAGCTCTTCTGGCAGCAGGACCACGCTCCCCAGTGTGCGGGTAGAACCCAGGCAGGGTCTAATCCTTGGGGGGGCAGGTGTGAGTGGCACCAGCAGCCCTTCCTCCCTCCAGAGTGTCGTCAGAGCTGCCCAGCCACAGGTGCTCATTTAGAAGGCAGGAGGGGCCCTTGAACTTGGGATGTATCCTTCTATATCCCTCCTTCTGCAAAAATCACAATAAAAATCAACGCAAAATATCAGGATCTGTGAGAATAAGCGTAACTGGGGAGTGGCTCCCTGCTATTCTCGTTAATGGCCTGAGGCAGGTGTGGGTGGTGACAGAAGACCTTCATGGCTTCAGGCTTCATCCAGTTGCTCCCCTCCAGATCCTGGGGCTGCAGCCTGGCAAGGGTAAGCCCAGCCCTTCCTGCTCTCCCTCTGCTCCAGTCCTGCAGGAGTCCCCAGCCCTGGGCTGCCTGCAACTCCTGGCTCCTGCTCTGTGTCCTGTTGTGGGCACAGCGGGAAGGCAGTTGCTCTGTGGACCTCGTGGCTTCTGCACCAGACACAGCCTCTCGCCCCACAATGGTCTGTGGAATGACTTGATAGCTGCCACCAAGGCCACACTTAGATCTGTGCCCAACCCCTGGGCAGGACCTCAGGGCTCTGGTCTAGGGGAGGACCTTGATCAATCATCCACAACCCCAATGACCCCTCCTCGTCTCTCTGTCCCCCTCCCCTGGCCTCTATCTTAGGAGATGGGACCTCAGTTTGTTGTCTAAGGGAGGAACGATGCCCACAGCTCACAGGCAGAAGCACCTTGGTAAACAGTGGAAGCTCAGATTGCAAGGGCTTTCTCAGATGATGCTGGCGGGGACCTTCCATGCTGCAGCCATTTTAGAGGATAGTTTGGCTGTTCCTTAATGAGTTAATCCTGGAGTCACCTTGCAGCCCAGCAAGGTATAGACCCAGGAGCAACGAATACACGCCCAAGCCAGGCTGCACACAAGCGCTTCACAGAGGGGCACCCACAACAGATGGACCCCAAGGCTAAGGGAGGGAATCGACGAGGACCAAGCACCTGGATCCACACACACGCTGTTCACACCAATGGGGTCAGACGGGGCGGTGACTGCTCAGGGGATGATGAGAAAATTCTAGAGTTGATGCTGAACTAGGCATGCTAAAAGGGTGAATTAAACCATATGTGAATTACATCTCGGTAAAAATAATGGAAAAAAAGTTGAATATGGAGGAAAAAAGAGGATGGGATCTCTGTTTCCCTTTTGCAGCCTTTTTGTCTCTACATAGAACTGGGTGATGACACACCTAAAGCAGCCTCTCTGCGTCCTCAGGCAGTGACCTGAGGTGGGCATGGAACAGGCTTCTCCTCTCCCAGTTGTGCTGTGCTCTGGCTCTAATTCTCATCCCATTGTCCATCCACCTGTTCATCCATCCATCCATCCATCCATCCATCTGTCCATCCGTCTGTCCATTTGCCCATTCATCCATCTGTCTATCCATCTGTCCATTCATCCATCCATCTGTCCATCTGTCTTTCCATCCATCCATCCATCCATCTGTCTGTCCATTTGCCCATTCATCCGTCTATCCATCTGTCCATTCGTCCATCCATATGTCCAGCTGTCTTTCCATCCATCCATCCATCCATCCATCCATCCATCTGTCCATCCATCCATCTGTCCGTCCATCCATCTGTCCGTCCATTTGCCCATTCATCGATCTGTCTATCCATCTGTCCATTCGTCCATCCATCTGTCCATCTGTCTTTCCACCCATCCATCCATCCATCCGTCCATCCATCTATCCATCCATTTGCCCATTCATCCATCTATCCATCTGTCCATTATCCATCCATCTGTCATCTGTCTTTCCATCCATCCATCCATCCATCCACCCCTCATTTGGGTAAAATCTCACTCCTTTCTGCTGCGCAGTTCTGTTCTATTCAGCCTACCTAATTCAAATAAATCACAAGCAGTATGTCGCGGTTACACATTCACACACATGAAATTTTCTGGGAATTCTGGGAATTTGGGAATAATCAGCCAGCATAAATTTGCCATTCCGTTGTCTGCAGGGCAAATACAAGACAGGTGAAAACAGGTGTTTCAGCCATGTCCGATTTCCAGAAGACAGGAAATGTGGCTGTCGCGGAGGCCAGAAGGCCACAGGGGTCCCTCCCGGCCTACCATAGCAGTGGGAAGCAGGGATCAAATGGTCTTTTTCAAAACCCATTAGAGGGAAGACTTTTTTCTCAGCAGACAACCTAGAGAGCTCCTCATGAATTTTGCTGACAATCTCCCATGACAAAAATGTCCCCTTTAATCCTTTCCCCAGGCTAAGGACTGTGGCAACTCAACCCTTCAAATTTAATTTCCTTTTAAAACCAGGTTTCCGAGGGGCCGCGGCCTCCACGCAGTGGTTACTCTGGACGAGGTCCAGGGAGCAATAACCGCCTGGAAACCAATATGTGATCATTGTTATGCAAATCGCTTTTCCAGGGAGAAACCTGAGTCCACACACATTTCCTCCCAGCCCAGCCTCCTCTCTCCCTAACTAGCTTGTACAGAGCCTCTTTTTAAGGTCAAAAGTCCGCTTTACAGGATATTCACCTAATCTGTGAAGATTTCTGGTCCCAAGTCTGCTTTCATCCTGGGTAATTAATCTTCCCTAAAGAGAAGCCAGCACCGTTGATCTCTAATGTGCCTCTGTTGTGTGGGCCGGTGGGCCACGCTGCCGGACCACTCTGCCCTTCCCTTATTGCCCTTTTTCATTTGCTCTTTCGGATTTCAATTTACTGAAAGAGTCTTTCCAACACTCAGACGGATCCCTGGAGGGCAAACATATCAGGAAGCCTCAGCCTTGACCTCCTGGAATTTATAGTCCAGGCAGGGCGCTGAGCTAGGCCCCTCCGCTCAGGCGGGAAAACACAGGCTCCGAGAGTGGAGAGCCCGCCACGGGCTCTGAATAAAACACTCGGAGAATCCAGTTCCATGGGTGGAAAGGTGTTTGTTTCTCCACCGCCTGGGCTTTAAGCTGTGAATTTGTAAACCTCCCCTCGGGGAGGCCCTCACCAGTCCATCAAGCATAGCCCCTGTCCAGACCTACAGACGCAGTTCCTGACCTGGGCCCCAGCCTGCGTGGAAGACGGACACGGAGCAACTGATTACGGCCACCCTCTGCGGCCTCTGCATCCAGACTCCATCGGCCACACATCGCACAGATCGAAACGGGCATCCGTGCGCACCTTCTGTCCTCGTCAGCTTAAGAAACATTTGCGTTGGATTGGACATAAGTCAGCGAGAGACGACTTACCACAGACGGAAGGGTGTTTGCAGGGCTTGTGCCAACATTATACCATTGCACACAGGTACCTGGGTGCACTGGCAGGTGTCCAGGAACCTCCTCCAAGGACACCAGGGGACCATGACACACAAGTGATCAATTTCCATTAGGTTAGTGCTGCAGACAAGCCATGCAACATGCCAGGAGGGCAGGCGCGGGGCCCACAGGAGGCTTCCCAGCTGGGGTCCTGCAGAGGGGCCATGATAGGACACGGTAGTGGGCTGAGGGTGGTGGAGGAAAGAACTCTGCCCTGGTCCTTCCGAATGGCACTGAAAGTCTGGGCCACTGTGTCCCCTCAAAGTATGTGCGTGGAGGCCCAAACCCCAGGAACTCAGAATGTCAGCATGTTTAGAGATAAGGTTTTCAAAACGAGACTTGCCCAGTGAGGCTGGGGTCCTTCCAGGAAGAGGAGGCGACACTGGGGAAGCAGGCCAAGGGGACAGACCACCTGGGAGACGAAGACCACCCTACCAGCTCCTGCTCCTAGCTTTGCAGCCTCAACTGCTGTGGGGGAAAGGTCTGTTTGGCCTCTCAGCTGGGGTGCATTGCTACAGCAGCCCAAGCAAACACCCCCACACACACACACAACCACACACACACACTCACACAACCACATAACCACACATGCACTCACACAATCACACACACACAACCATACAATCACACATGCACTCACACACAGCCACACATGCACTCACACACAACCACTCACACATAACCACACACACACACACAACCACACACTCACACACTACACACAACCACACATGCTTTCACACACAACCACACACACACTCATACACACCACTTATACACACACTCACACATGCACTCACAAACTCATACACTCACACTTGCACACTCACACACATGCACTCACAAACATACTCGACCACACACTTGCTCACACACATACATGCAATCACACATATACACACATACTCTCTCACATACACAGTCACATACATGCACAACTCACAAACTCACACACAGTCACATACACTCACAGATTCATATGGTCACAATCATACACACATACACATGCACTCACAATTGCACTTGCACACATGCACTCTCACACACATACACACAATACAGCCACATACACACACTCACACTCACACAGCCATTTTGCTGAATTCTCAAGTGTTTCTTGGTGGCAGGGACACTGAGCAGGAGGTGAGGTCAAGGCTTTGGCCCAGGTGAGTAGGGAGGGATCAGAGGGATGTGGGAAGCAGCCCGAGGGCCAGCAGTGTGTTCTAGGCCTTCCCCACCTCCATGACCACCCACGGCCTCCTCAGTTTCTGGAAGATGCTGCATGGTGCATGTCCATAGCAGCTGGGCCCTGCTGTCCCTCCTCCGCATCTCAGGGCCACCAAGAGTCAGAGGCACCCCCACCCTCAGCATGGCTCAGCTCGGAGCTGTGGGACCAGGGCCCTGATCATCCCTCCCTGCCCATCAGTGTCCCTGTTTCTGACATGTGCTCTCCTGGACACAGGTTCTCCACCCGTGCTCCCAAGAAAAGCTGACTCAGCCAGGCTTCTTGCTGCCGCAACCAAAAGAGCTGACGGGAACAGCTGGAGGAGGAAAGGATGATTTGGGGCCCACTCCTTGGGGCCAAGGTGAGGCAGGATATCATGGGGAAGGCTGTGGAGGAGGAAAGTGGCTCAGGATAGGGCACCAGGGAGCAGGGGTACAAAATATAACCCCACAGGCAGCCCCCAGGGACCTGCCCTGTCCAGCCATAGCCCCCTGCCCGCAGTCACCACCCAGTGAGTCCCCAGTGCACTGACCGGGCTAAAGCTCTTCTAACCCAATCACTGTACCTCTCAGCCTTCCTGCAGAGTCTCACACAAGAGCTTTTGGGGCCTCCTCACACCCAAGCTGCCACAGATCCCTTTGATCTTTTTCAATTTTGTAATGTTATTTATACTTCAGAACTTTTTTTTCCCAAAATTCTTCCTGCTTCAACCTTTTATCCCATAAGCCTTTTTATTTTTAAACTCTTCCTGTCTTATTCTTTCAAAAACCATTCTTCTTACTTTTCATACCCCTTTAGATTGTATTCCTTTCATTCGGTGTATTTTCAAGTATCGCAACTTGCTAAGTTTTTACCTTTCACCTCCTCTCTTTCCAAAATCTCAGTTATTTTGGCTTCTTGTTTTACCTCTTGTATTTTATTCCCCTGTTCTTTTGCTCCTCCTTCATTACTTTCTTGTTTCCAGACAGCCTCCCGACCTCATTTTGGGGCCCTGCCTTCGATGGCCTGAGCTGTTACTTACACACACACACACCTTTTCCCTGTTGCCAGCGAGAGCCATGGTCCTGTGAGTGGACGTTAGGAAGCCCCTACTGCCACCTGGGGATGCTGGAGGTTTCCTTTCTCCAAAATACCCCAGGCCACGGTGAGCAGTGGCTGCTGAGGGAGACCAGAGAGGGGTTCAAGAGGTCCCCCTTGGGGTCCAGCGGCAAATCCGTTTATTACAGATGCCAGATGTAAAGTGTGGAGCCCTGCATCCCTCACAGTGCAGAGTTAGTGGGAAACAGGAGGCCTGGCCCGGAAAGAGAAGCAGTCAGGGGACCCATACCTAGATTTCATCCAATATTTCAGCCTGCAGATAGAGATGGCCCCAACTTACAAAGGCTCCACTTGGAACTTTTCTATTTCAGGATGATTTGAAAGCAGTAGAGATGTACTTCAGACTTAGAATCCTAGCCTTTCCCCAGGCGGGACGTGCTGGGCAGAGGCAGCCAGCCGCGGCTCCCCCTGGTCACCCTACACGCTGCAGAATGCATGGCTCAGCTGTGGTGCTGGGGGTCTGGAGGAGAGGCTGCCTGGTTGACCTCAATGGGTTATCAGAACGGAACACGTCAAACTCCGAGAAGCATATCTGTACCACCACCCTGTCTCTCGTCTGTTCCCAGGCTTGGGGTCGGGGATGTGAGTGACTTCTTTGAGCTCGTGCAAGTCCCAGGGTGGCCCATGACAGTAGAGCTCATGCCACAATGCAGCAGGGCAGCTGCTGCCCACCAAGAACCCAGCCCAGAGGGAAGACCCACTTCTGCCGGCTGCACCCCGGGGAGGTCTCGGGGAAGAGGCTGAGCTCTGCAATCCGTGTCCAGTCCTCAACACCCAGAAGAGGACATAACAGGTTTTCCTGGGATTCTCATCCCTGGCGGGTGTGTACATCTACTTCCAGAGCTCAGGGCACCACTGTGACACCTGTGGCTGGTGGTACTCAATCCCCCCCAGAATTAGCTGCTTCTGACTTGCTTTATCCTAGAGACTCAAGGACAATGCAGGTGACACCTTTTTCCTGGCATTGGCTGGTGGGAAACACAGATGCAAACATGGACCTCATTTCTGGAAAATGTTCAGAACTGTACAGCATAAGCAATCTATAGTCACATGAACCCTGGTTCCACCTCAGATCTCCCTCCAACCGTTACCATGAGTTTCTTAACTATCAACGTCACTGTGGCACTTTAGTTTCTAAGTTTCCTGACTGACTTGGGGTCAAGTGGGCTGGATTGAGGGACATAACGATGGCAATCACTACTTCTGGGTGTGTCTGCCACAGAGTCTCCCGAGAAGACTGACGTGTGGATGAGCAATGTGAGAAGACCTGCCTCGAAGGGGGTGGCGCCACCTGATTGGCTGGAGGCTCAAGCGGAAGAGAAAGCTGAAGAAATAGGCTCTCCACACACGCGCACACGC
>PVKS010046980.1:0-13031 GCA_004027875.1 Aplodontia rufa | reverse complement strand
CTGAGGAGCCTGTCATCTGCCACTGTGGTGAGGTACAGGCCTTCAGGAGAAAAGCCCACGGATCTCACTGAGCTCATGTGGACATTGCTGTCATGCATGGAAGGCTCAAGGTGGGTATGGTGGAGTGACCGGAGCCTCTCCCCAGTGTAGGGGTCCCACATAATCACGTTGGTATCATAAGAAGCTGTGACAAGCAAGGCAGAGTCTGGGGAGAAGTCACAAGAGAACACTGCTTTGGTGGCCCTCTAGCTTCTGGATTAGCGTGTAGGACCGCATGCTCCAGAGAAAGACCCACTTCTCTCCAGCTACAGAGCACAGCGTACTGCAGTTCGGGGAAATGGAGCAGCAGTAAACCCACTGCAGGTGGCCTGATAGCACCCGAATCTGTTTACCATGTTTATTCAGGTCCCAGATGTGAAGAGTCTTGTCCCTGATGCAGAGACCAAAATCAAGCTTCCATTGGGTGTGAAGCTCAGGTCTCTCACAACATCTTGGTGGCCAGAAAGACTCAAAAGCAGGAGCCCTGTCTGCACCTCCCAAATCTTGATCTGTCCATCGAGTCCCGTGGCAAGGATCAGGCAAGAGATGTCTGGCACCCGGGGATGGTGGCGTGCCCAGACTTTCCTGCTGGGTGGAGAAGGCCACCGGCTGAAGGCCAAACACCAAACAATCTGAGCGCAGTCCAGTGTCTTCTCCTTTGCGCTCCCTCGACCTTTTGTCATTTTTGCTGCTTCGGCTTTTGGCTTCAAATCCTTTAGGAATGAACTGCTCCTCCAGTGGCCAGGGGATCAGCTTGACGATGCAGTGTCCTTGAGACCAGGCTAAACCAGGAGCCTTTGGGGGGGAGAAGGTGACACTCCAGGTTTCACAGCTGGACTTCCAATTAAGTTGGTGAGGGTTCCCTGGCTTGAGTTCTGCCTGCAGCAGCGGTTCCTCTCTGGCCTCCATGGAGGACGTACGCGGTAGCGCGACGCCTCAGCCGCCCGCCGACCATCTCGCCGCTTGCGCGCTGCCCACCCCGGGCCCGGCAGCTGCCGCGCCCGCCGCCACCCGGAGAGGCCATCAGCTGCTTCCTCTCACGTGGCGGCGGGCGCGGCCCCAACTTTAAGATTTACTATAACACTACAGATATTGTGATACTGGATTAAGAACAAACACATCAATGGAACAGAATAGAGTCTGGAAATCAACAAAACTTTCACAAAGGTGGAAATGCAAAACAATGCAGAAAGGATAATCTTGAAGTTCGCATGCAAAAATAGAGGAAAAAATGCAGCTAGACGCAGGCCTTATAAACCTTCACAGAAATTAACCAAGAATGGATCACAGACTTCTGTGAAAGGGAAAACTAAGAGGCCTAGAAAATAAGAAAGCTTGGTAACCTTGGGTATGGAAATGGCTTTAGACAGAATGCTAATGGCATATAGTTCACTAAGAAATGATCAGTTGAACTTCACTACAATTAAAATTTTCTATGAAAGACACCATGAAGACAAAAGATAAGTCAGACTGGGAAAAAATACTCCCAAAAGGCACATGTGGCAAAGAACTGTTAGCCAAAATTTATAAAGAACTCTTAAAATGCAACAGTAAGAAAACAAGCAACCAACCTAAAAGACATCAAAGATACAGGTGGGAAATATACTTAAATTGATGCCCTAGTTCCCATCATAAAGTAAATGCATTTCTATTTGACATTTCTTTCATGGGCTAGAACATAGTTGATCTTATTTTCTTCTATACTTTGTTTACAAGTGTGCCCAATAATTGTTAGGGACAATCTGAACATATAAAATACCAAACCTATCATTGTTTCTTGATAACCTTATCTAATTTTGGAAGAAAAGTTTTTTAAAAACTGTAATCTGATAGTGAATTTGTCTATCAGGAAATATTGACTTTATGAATTCAACAAGAATCTTGGAATACATAAATGTCCTGGGTGGTTATACCTGTCAAATGGCCAGATGTGGTGGTGCTCGCCTGTAATCTCAGCGACTCGGGAGGCTGAGGCATGAGGATTGCAAGTTCAAAGCCAGCCTTAGCAACTTAGCAAGACCCTGTCTCAAAATAAAATATAAAAAAAGTCTGAGGATGTTGCTTAGTGGTAAAGTACCACTTAGATTTAATCCCCTGTATAAAAACAATAAGCAATAAAATAACCTGTCAGATGAACTTTTTCTTTTAAGAAACTCCTTTAGCCATAAGAATGGGTTTTGCCTTAATATCTATTTTATGTAAATATTGCCTGACTAAAAAGAAACTATTAGAGACAAAGCCATTATGATTAAGGAATTAAGTTGGTAAGAGGAAGGAACATATGTGCACTCAATGCTAGATCATGACCAAGTGGGACTTTTCCAGGGATGTAAGCATGTCATAACATCCACAAATTGATAAGCATAATATCACAGCAGTGAAATGAATGATAAAAACAATTTATCTCAAAATTTTATTAAATTTTATTGAATGCTTTTTCTACATTCCTTTATAATAGAAACATCAACTAGATACAAAAGGAATATGCCTCACCACAAGAAGAGTTACACATGACAATCACACAGTGTGTGTTCTGCTAAAAGGGGAAAAGCTGAAATGTTTCCTGAGATCTGTAGCAAACCAAGAATGTCCACTTTTACTACACTTATTCAACATGGTACAGGAAGTTCTGGAGAAATTGGGCAAGAGAAAGAAATGAAGGGCATTCAAAGCACGAAGTCCAATTGTCCTTTTTTGTGGGTGACAAGGTTTTACATGAAGAAAGTCCTAAAGACTCCAGAAAACAAAGGATCTTTGGAATTCACAAATTCAGTAAAGTTGCAGGATATAAAATCAAAATACAACAGTGGCGATTTTAAACATTACTAACAAGCTAGCTGAATTCTCTAAAAGCAATCCATTCACAAAGTTCCCCTACCCCCAATAAGTAGGAGGCAGTGTTAGAGCACATGCCTAGCATGAGTGATGTCTTGGCATCTAGTTCCAAAATGGGAAAAAAGTGAACAAGAACAGTAACAAGAAAACCCAATAACATCAACAGGAATAAATTTAAATGAGAAAGCAAAAAAAAGAAACATGGAAGAAATTAGAGGACACAAAAAATTTAAGCATTCAAGCTTATGGATTAGAAAAATTAATATTAGAATGTCCATTCCTGGTACTCAAAGTAATCTATAGATTCAATACAATACATATCAAAATAGCAAGGGCATTTTTCAGTGAAATGGAAAAAATAATCACAATATTAGTGCAGAACCACAAAAACCCAGAATAGTCAACACAACCCTGAGCAAAAAAAAAAGTGCAGGCAATGCAATACCTGACTTAAATAAACCACAAAGCTACCTTAATATAAATAGCATGGTGTTAGCATGAAATTGACATAGACCAACAGAACAGAATAGAAAATCTAGAAAAAATTCCACATTTTATATCCAACTTATATTCTCTATGCCTTTGTTGAAAATAACAGAAAGATCATTTCAATTCATGATGCAGTGAAAACTGGATATTTAACAGAAGAATGAAAACAGACTTCTAACTCTTTCCATTTGTGTGTCAACCCAAAATAGATCAAGGACCTAATTGTAAGACTTGAAACTATGAAACTACTAGAAGAAAATGGGAAACATTTCAAGATATTGGTTTATATAAGTTTTTTGGATACCCCCAAAGTGATTAAAAGGCAACAAAGCCAAAAATAAGTGAGATTATTTCAAACTAAGAACCCTCTATAGAAGGAAACAATCAACAGAACAGACAACCTACAGAAAGGGAAAAAATATTTATAAACTATCCAATAAGAGATAGCATTCAGAATATACAAGAAACAATAGGAAAAAAACCTCCAAATATTTTTTAAAATGGATAAGAGGAGGCTGGACCAGTTGCTTAGTGGTTCAAGCACTTGCCTGGCATGTGTGAGGACCTGGGTTTGAATCACAGCACCACATTCATACAATAAAGTGTCAGAAAAACAAAAACCAGATGAAAAATAAAATTGATTCCCTCAATCTTATTTAAAAAATGGAAAAAATAGACATTTCTCAAAAGGTCAAGATATATATGAAAAAGTGCTCAAAATTATCAGTGAAATACAAATCAAAATTACAATCTTACCCTGGTTTAAAATAACTTATAAAAAACAAATGTTAAGATGTGGAGAAAAAGGAAATCTTATGCTGTGTTGATGGGAATGTGAATTAGTACAGCCTTTATGGAAAATAGTATGGAGAGTCCTCAAAAACCTGAAAATAGATCTACCACAAATCCAGCAATCCCACCATTGGGTGTATATCTAAAGGTACTGAAAGTCATTATATTAAATGATGCCTGCATGGCTACAAGGTTATCTCCATGACCATAGATAATTGTATGAAGCATTATCTACAGTAGACATAATAAAGAATTAAGAGATCCATGTATAGGTGAATGGATTAGGAAAAAATATACAATGTAATATTAGTAATAAAGATAAAATTGTCACTTGTGGCCACATGAATGAAACTGGAGGACATTCAGTAAAATAAAGTCAGGTACAGAAAGACAAACCAGATGTTCTCATCCAGACCTAAACTATTTGAAGAAAACAGATTATATGAAATACTTCATTAAAATATAAGTGACTCCTATGACATAATACTTCACATTTTAAAAACAAAATCAAGCTGGGCATGGTGGTGCATGCCTGCAATCCCAACAACTCAGGAGGTTGAGGCAGGAGGATTGCAAGTTCAAAGACAGTTTAAGCAACTTGGTGAGTCCCTAAGCAACTTAGTGACCCCTGTCTCAAAATAAAAAAAAAGCTACGGATGTTGCTCAGTGGTTGAGTGGCCCTGGGGTCAATATGCATAAAACAAAACAACAAAAAAAACCAAAATCAATTCTCTTGGTTTGGCATTTTGCTACAATTGTTTGGCTTTTTTGTTCACTCAGCCATTTTCCTCTTCAGATGCATTGAAAGGGAAAATATTTCTTTGAGGTTAGAAATAATTAAGAGAAATTATGTTCTGTGAAGGGAGTGTGAGGGCATATGTTATGCTCTTGTAATTTCTTGTCTTTTGAGTTGTATTTGAAATCTTCAGTGTATTCACTTGCAGAAACCAATCTTAGAATGCTTTCCAAATAATGCCAGTGATCCTAAATACATGCTTCCACTCAGGATTACCCTTTTTTAAAAAAACAATAATTCTGTGTAGTATGGGCCTTGTACATGGTAAGTGATCAAGAAAGATGTCTTGAATACTGTCTGAATGGATGAACATGCCTATGGCAACTCTAAGTACAATAGCAAAAATGTTGCATATAAGTTAATCATGAGAAATGCTGCTTAAAATGCTGCCCCACAACTCTGTAGTTTAAAATCATAATCATTTATTTCTGCGTTAATGTGGCTTAAAGAATGTAGACTACATTCATCTGGCTTCACTCATCTGTGTTACAAAATGAAAAATTGAAACTGGACTAACCGAAGGCAGCTTGCCTGAGCTCTAAGTATCTCTTCTCGAGTTAGATCAGTGGCCCAATATTTGCATGTTTTTATAAGGTCATGGCAGGAGGGAGGAGAGGAGGCCAAGCTATTTCAAGCCCCTGTTTGCCTCTTGTCTAATATCTGATTGGTTGAAAGAGGGCATGTGGTCACACCCCAGCATTAATGAAATGGGAAGTGTATGCCTCCTGTGGAAGTTTCTGAACACTCATCCAGTCTGCAGACATGGGAAAATTGACAACATACTGAAGTCTAGTTTGCCAGGGTGTGCTTTCTGTGTAAGAGGTCCTTAGTCACATAGATGCCTATATACAATTGCAGGAAATTGTGAAAACTCTCCTTTCAAAAATCCACATAGAGCACTGCCTGCCTGATACCATGCGTTCCTGTTGGAACCTGCTGGAGTTCCACCAGAAGGTGCTCAGGATATGAATGGTACAACCCCAGTGGGGAGCAGCTCCTGCTCAGGACCAACCAAGTTGAAGTTTCCCTACCTGGAGCAGCACTGCCTACCTGATGCCCTGCATTCTGGTAGGTTCAAATTTGCAACCTTGAGCCTGAAACCAAAAAGGAAGAGCAACACAAGGACCCAGGTAAAAATAGCATCTGGAAGAAGGTGATCATCAAAAAGTTGGTAGCAATCTGAACCTTTGACTTGCAAGGAAAAACCACTTGGAGAACTGCCTATCTTCCCTGCAGGAAATCTCAACTCAGAGGTCCACAAGAAGCTCTTCAAAAATGAAGAATCAAACAAGGATAGGTTCACCTCAAACTCAAAACTCCCCCTAAAAGGATGCCATGGATAGGGGTTGAGATGAAAACCTTAAAGATATTATCAATGATCTGATTACTGAAAGGAACAATGAACTAAAAGAAGATATAAATGAAGGGACTAAGTGAGAAAACTGAAGAGATAGAATTTTTCATCAAAGAAATAGACATCCTCAAAAATGAAGTAACAGAGCTAAAATCTGCAGTCAATGACATGAGAGGAACCATGGAAGGATTTAATAGACTAACTTCTATAGAAAACAGTCCCTCAGCTCTTGAAGAACGTCTGACAATGAGGACAGACTGAGCAAGCTAGAGCACATGCATGACAAAAAAAAACCCTCATAGAATATAAACAGAATTTTAAAAATGTCTGGGATGAAATGAGAAGCAATTTAAGAGTAATTGGCATACAGGAAGAAATTGAAACAAACAAATGGGTTAAAGAACATTCTCAAGGAAATAGCTAAATTTTGCTCATATAAAAATAGGCAGATATGTGCATCCAGGAAGTTTATAGGACACCCAATAGGCCTAATCAAATGAGAAGCTCGCCAAGACACATCATATTCAAAATGTACAACAGGGAAATCAAGGAAAGAATATTGAAAGCAGCAAGGGAGAAACACCAAATCACATTCGGAGGCAAACCAATCAGAATCACATCTGACTTTTCAGTTCAGACTCTGGAAGCAAGAAAATCATGGAGATCTTCCAATGCCTAAATGAACGCAACATGCAGCCAAGAATACCATACCCAGTAAAAAACTCAGCTTCAAATTTGAGGGGGAAATAATGTTTCATGATAAGAACAAACTTGCAGCATTCGTGAACAGAAAGTCAGCATTACAAGAAATCCTTAAAGATAAACTCCAGATAGAAGAATAAACTAACATTCCTAAAAACTCAGGAAATTCAATAAATGTACATGTTATCAAAAGACAATCACAGAACTTACTAATAAAACACAATGACTATGAACCACAATCATGTAATTATTCTAACACTGAATGTGAATGGTCTCAATGCACGAATCAAGACTAGCAGATTGGATCAAAAAACATAAACCCAATAGGTTGCTTACAGGAAACCCACCGTACAGATTAAGGGTGAAAGGATGGAAAAAAAAATCTACCAGACATATTGCCCAAGAAAGCAAGCTGGAGTGGAGTTGCAGTTCTTATGTCCAACAAAGCGGATTTCAAACAAATATATACTCTCCAAACACCAATATCCCCAGCTATGTGGAAAAGTTACTCCAAGATATAAAATCACTTGTGGACCTCAACACAATTGTACTGGGAAACTTTAACACTCCATCACCAATAGACAGATCATCAAAACAAAAGAGATCTTTATTCTAAACACCATAAATCTAACAGACATCTACAGATTATTCCACCCCAAATTGGCAGTGTATACCTTCTCAGCAATATGTGGATCCTTCTCCAAAATAAATCCTATTCTGGTTCACAAAGGAAATCTCAGGAAATATTAAGTAGATAGGATACACAGAATAATATCAGACCATTCCATGACTCTAATAGCAAAAACCATAGCACAAAACACTCACGTGGAGATTGAATAACACCCTATTAAATGAAGAATGGATCCAAGAAGGTATGAGAACAGTAATTAAGGAATTCTTGGAAGAGAATGAGAATGAAGATACAACATATGGAAACTTCTGGGAAAGCATGAAAGCATTCTTAAGGGGAAAATTTATTGCACTGAGTGTCCACATTAAGAATCAGGAGAGATCTCTAACAAATAAGGTTATGCACCCACTCAAATTTCTACAAAAGAACAGTCTAATCCCAATGGCAGAAGACAGGAAATAATGCAGATCAAAGCAGAAATCAATGAAATTGAGAACAAAAAAACAAAGAATTGATGAAACAAAGAGATGGTTCTTCAAAAAAAAAAATTGACAGACCCTTAGCTAATCTAACTAAAAGAGAATCAAAGCAAATCAATAAAATCACCAATGAAAAGGGGGTGATCACAACTGACCCCTTAAACAGATTATCAGAACATATTTTGAAAAACTATACTCTAAATCAGATAATCTGGGTGAAATAGAGAAATTTCTAGACACATTCAGTATCTCCAAATTGACACAGGATGAACTTGAAATCCTAAACAGCCTAATAACAGGCATGGGAATCCATATAGCAATTAAGTCTTCCAAAGCAGAAAAGCACAGGACCTGATGGATTCTCCACAGTTTTACCTCACCTTTTGAAGAATAGCTTACGCCTCTCCTTACTAAGCTATTCCTAGAAATTGAAAAGGAAGGAACTTTCCCAAACACTGCTTATGAAGCAACCATAACTCATACCAAAACCCAACAAAGATGCATCAAAAGAAAACTGTGGACCAATATCCCTCATGAATGTGGATGCAAAAATCCTTAAGGTTCTTGCAAACCACATTAAACACATCAAGAAAAGAATTCATGATCAAGTAGGCTTCATTCCTGGTATTCGAGGCTCGTTCAACATATGGAAATCAATACATGTAATTCATCACTTAAACAGAATTAAGGACAAAAACCATCTGATCATCTTAATAGATGGAGAAAAGGCCTTCAGTAAAATCCAGCACCCATTTATGCTCACCCATTTGTGCTCACAACTGTAGAGAAAATAGGGATCAAAGGAACTTAACTTTGTAAAGGCCATATATGCCAAATCCTCAGCTAGTATAATACTAGATGGAGAAAGGTTGAAAGCATTTCTACTGAACTTGGGAACAAGACAAGGCTGCCCTTTCACCACCTTTATAGTCCTTGAGACCCTGGCTGGAGCAATCAGGAGGAAGAAGTCAAAGGAATAAGAATAGGAAGAGAAGAGGTCAAACTATCCCTTTTTGCTAATGACATGATCTTATATCTGGAAGATCCAAAACTCCACCAGAAAACTGAGAGCTTATAGCCTGCTACTTTGCCAAATCGTTCATAAGTCAACACCCATAAATCAATAGCTTTCCTATATGCCAACAATAATAGGGAAGAAGAAATTAGGAAATCGGTCCCATTCACAATATCCTCTAAAAGAATAAAATACTTGGGAATTAATCTAACAAGAGAAGTAAAAGACTTCTACAAGGAAAATTATTGAACATTAAAAACAAATTACAGAAGAGCTGAGAAGATGGAAAAGTGTTCCATGCTCTTGGTTAGGCAGAAGTAACATAATTAAAATGGCCATTCTGCCAAAAGCACTGTACAGATTCAATGCAATCCTCAAGGTTCCAATGTCATTCTTTGTAGATATAGAAAAAGCAATTCTCAAATTCATTTGAAACAATAAGAAACCCAGAATAGCCAAAACATTAGTAAGCAAGAAAGATGAAACAGGTGGTTTTTGCAATACCAGATCTAAAACTATACTATCTGGTTGTAGTATTAAAAACAGCATGGTATTGTTATCAAAATAGGAATGAAGACCAATGGAATAGACTAGAAGACTTTGAGACAAAGCCCCAAAACTTTAAACATCTGATCTTTGACAAAGGGAGTCAAAATATAACATGGAGAGACAGTCTACTCAAAAATTGTTGCTGGACAAACTGGACAGCCACTTGCAGAAAATTGAAATTAGATCCTTATCTCTCACTGTGCACAAAAATAAATTCTAAATGGATCAAGGAATTAGGAATGATGCTAGCTACCATACATCTGCTAGAAGAAAAATTAGGACCAGTACTCCACCATATGGGAGTTGGTAATAACTTCCTAAACAAGGATCCTAAAGTGAAAGAATTAGTCTAAAATCAAGTCGGATGCCATTAAACTAAAGTTTCTGTACAGCCAAGGAAATCATCAAAACAGTCAAGAGACAACCTACAGAATGGGAGAGAATCATGGCCTGTGATCCCTCTGACAGGGGACTAATATCCGAAATTTACAAAGAACTCAATAACAAAAACACAATCCAATAAATGGGTCAGAGCTAAACAAACTTCTCAATAGAGGACATTGAGCAAGCCAATGAATACATGAGAAAGTGTTCTAAATCACTGGCAATCAGAAATAAAAATCAAACTACATTAAGATTTCACCTCACTGCAGTCAGACTGGCAAAGATGAAGATTACAAACAATAACAAATGCTGGAGGGGTTGTAGGGAGATAGGACCACTAGCACACTGTTGGTGGAACTGCAGACTGGTCCAGCCACTCTGGAAAGCATTGTGGAGACTCCTCAAAAAATTAAGGCTGGAGCCACCATATGACCCAGCTATCCTTCTTCTGGGTTTTTTCCCCAGAGGAGTTAGAATCAGCACATTACAGTGATATAGCAAAATCCATGTTCATAGCAGCTCAACTTACAATAGCTGAATTATGGAACCAACCCAGATGCCCCTCACTGGATGAATGGATCCAAAAGCTGTGCGTGTGTGTGTGTGTGTATGTGTATACACACACAATGGAGTTTACTCAGCTATTATAAAGAATGACATTGCATCTTTTGAAGGTGAATGGATGGCATTGGAAGAAATCATGCTGAGTGAAGTTAGCCAAACCCAGAGTCAAAGGCTGAATGGTGTCACTTGTTTGTGGAGGTTGAACCTAAACCCAGGCTCGGGAGTAAAGCAGACAAATTCATGTATTAGAGCCATAGAAAAAATGCAAAATGTTAATATTTATGAGATACATTTGCAAGATACTTCAAGATATTTGAACAAGCTATTTGCATGCCTGTACAAAAACGTAAATGTTTAATCCTATTGTCAAATATTGAGGAATAACAAGGGATGATCAGAAGGGAGAAGGGGAAATGTACTGAAATAAAGCAAGGTACATTCCAAGCAGTTACAAATGTCACTGTACATACTACAGTCATATATATACATACATATATAATCTTCATAGATACATCAATTATGTCACTGTCTTGGGTTTTTTTTGAACAATATAGAACCCAGAAGTTAAGGGATCAGAGGACAGAAGGGAGGTAGAGAAGTGGGGGGGGTGGCTATTGAACAAACTGTATTGCTGATTTGTGTGCATCTAGGAATATGTGACAATCCCAATATTAAAACTATAATGCGCTAATAAAAATATTTTAAAAAGGAAAAACAAGGACTGGAGTGGTAGCTCAGTGGTTAGAGCATTTGCCTGGCAAGTGCAAGGACCTGGGTTAAAACCCTAGCACTACATACACAACTAAGTGTCAGAGAAACAAAAACCAGATTAAAAAGATAAAATTGATTCTCAGAAGAAAAGGAAAAACAGAATTGAACTTTTATTAAAAACTTAACTTTCTTGATGGTATTTTGTGAAGTAAAGTCAGGCAGAAGTCAGTTGCAGTGGTGCACTCCTAAGAGCCCAGGGACTTGGAAGACTGAGGGAGGAGGATCACAAGTTTCATGTCAGCTTGGCCAACTTAGCGAGACCCTGAGCAATTTAGTGAGATCCTGTCTCAAAGTATGAAAAGGGTTGGGGATATTGCTCAGTGTTTTGGCAACCCTGAGTTCAATCCCCAGTACTCCAAACAAACAAAAATCTGTAATGAGATAAGCTGGGACACTCATACACTGCAGGCAGGCCACAAAGTTCAGTGGTGACCTTAGGTCTTTTTCACATGCTAGGCAAGCGTTCTTCCACTAAGCTACATTGCTAGCTAGGTGCAGCCACTTTGAAAAAAACATCTGGAAGTTCCCAAAAAAGTGAAACATAGATTTGGCATATGAGCCAGCACTTACATTTCTAGGTATGTACCTCCCAAAATTAAAATCATGTCTATACCAAACTTTTTTTTTACAAATGTTCTTAGCATCCAAAAGTAGAAACAACCCAATGTCCATCAATTAGTAAATAAACATACTGTTTTTGTGTAAATTATAAACAATAAAAAATACATACTGATACATGCTACAACATGGATGAACCTCAAAAGAACTGTTAAAGATCTAATAAAAAAAATCCAGTTTTATGATATCTACTGTTTTCTGACTGCCATGTTCCAAGTGATTTATACATATTATGAAATTAAATTCTTACAGCATTTCAACAAAACACTTTTTTTTAATTGAGAAAAACTGGCTTGGAATACTTAAATGACTGGCTCTAGGTCAACAGTTGGTCAATGGTAGAGTAGGCATGCAAATCCAGCTCTCCCTGAATTCGTTCTATGCTTTTCATTAATTACATATTTCCACCAATACAATCCTAAACCTTCTAAGAGAAGAGCTGTGAGCTCTGATTATTAAAACTGTGTTATAAAGACAGATTGGTAGTGAAGGAAACAACCTTCTTGAAAAATCAAAGTAGATGTTTTTAAGTGCAATGTTTCTCCTTTGTCATTGGTTAGAATAGCATCAACAACTGAACCTTACAGCTTTTTAAAAATGTCAATTTGTTGCTTTACCTTTAGCAATATTGTCATCATCTTGGATATTTGTACTTCTGATTACTTTTTTCCTACAAATCTGGTTTATATTTGTGAAGTTTAAATCTATTTTGTTTAAAGGTGTCTTAAAACTGGTTTTTGTTTTCAGATGTTAAAAATACACTTAAACTTTTAAAGTGATTTTATAAGCATTAAATATGTGTTCTCAATATCTTCCCTGATGGAAATGTCCATTGTAAACAAGTGTTGTCTGACAGTTTTACAACTCCAGGAAAAATACAGAATTAGCAATGGGAATCTGTATCAATTTCAAAGTGGTAGAAATATTAACAGTTAATTGTTAATGCTTGAATTGATGAAGTATGAGCAGAGATGTGAACTGATGGAACAGAGGTGTGAGTTTGCAGTGGCAAT
>PVKS010046979.1:0-13044 GCA_004027875.1 Aplodontia rufa | reverse complement strand
ACTTGGTCTTTATTACTGACATTAAGAATGTAGGACAATTCTCAATTCTACATTAATGGTGCTAGTGCAAGATTGTATAAAAGTATCAGTGATTTCTTAAGTGACCTCCGAGATAATGACCTATCCCTCTATCTACAATAACTGTGCATTCAGGGCAAACCCATCCATTCCTAAGCATGGATCACCAGGAGCCACACTTGAGTTTCTGGACAGCTCAGCAGCCAAGCCCAATTAGAATATTTCTGTCATAAATGTAGATTAAAAAGTTGCAAGATCATTTCTTTGCCTGCTTGAAAATTTAAGGTGACATGTGAGGTGGCTGTGGATGGAGCATCAGCCTAGGTTGTTCTACAGAGGATAAGAAAGGTGAGAGACAGAAAAAAAGCAAATATGAGAGGCAGACGGCTGTGTCAAAAGGACTCCCATTTCCTGCTCAGGCTTTGCCTATAGTCTGACTTCCTTTTTTGTGAGTTCCTAAAACCTCCTTTGTCTGCTGATAATAATTACCTTTTGCCTAACTTATTCATAATATTTGAAAACAAAATCATAAGAGAACAAATTATTTTAAAATTTTTCTTTTAAGATAATAAAAGTTCATGGGGCTGAAGTGATGCCCTGGAGGTTACAGCGCTTGGCTTGCAAATGCAAGGACCTGGGTTCGAACTCCAGCACCACGTACACAACAAGGTGTTGGACCAATGAAAGTCACATGAAAAATTAAAGTAAAATTGATCTCTCTCTCTCTCTCTCACTGTCCTGCTCTTAAAACAGAAAAGTCATAAGACTTAACTATCTAATCCTGCATTTCAGAATCTTTCTTTTCTTTTTTTTTTTTGAGAGAGAAGGAGGGATAGAAGGAGAAAGAGAGAAAAAGAATCAACTTTATTTGTTCATCTGGATTTTATTTTTCTGACACTAGTTGTGTATGTAGTGCTAGGTTTGAACCCAGGTCCTTGTGCATGCCAGGCAAGCACAGTAACTACTGAGTCACCACTTCAGCCCTTAAAATCTATCTTTAAGGAGGAATATATATATATATATATATATATATATATATATATATATACACACACACACACACACACACACACCTGTACACACACATATATATACATATATAATAAAATATTATAATTATATATAATAAAAATACATCATTAAATAAAATAATTTGGACAGAAATGTTAACTGCATTCTTATTTCTGAAAATAAAAAGCAGAAAGTAACACAAATACCAAAAATAATGAATAAATATTTTTTTTAATTAAGGATTGAACCCAGAGGTGCATAACCACTGAGACACATCCCCCATCATTTATTTATTTATATATTCATTTATCATTTTGTTACAGGGTCTCTTCAGGTCCTTGATAAGTTGCCGATGCTGACTTTGAACTTGCAATCCTCCTGCATTAGCCTCCTGAGCCACTGGGATTACAAGGGTGCACCACCATGCCCAGCAGAAATGATTACATTGTAATTGCTATATACAATTCAATATTATGCAAATATTAAAATTGTTCACAAAAGAACTGGCAATAAAATTGGTAGATGTATAGCTTACAGTATTGAAAAGGTTATAATGGAAATATCTATTTCCTAGCTTTAAAGAATTATAACTCTGTCATTCCAGTTTGCATTTCTCAGACACAGAACAGGTAGAACAGGTGTTTAGGTGTTTAAGGTTCTTTTTTGTAGTACTAGAAATTAAATCCAGACCCTTGTACATACCAGATACTAGGCAAGTACTCTATCACTGAGCCACAAACCCAGTTCTTTTATTTTTATTTTGGGACAGGGTCTCCCAAGTAACCCTGCTGGCTTTGAACTTATGATCCCCCTGATTCAGCATCTCCAGTAGCTGGGATTACAGGCATGTGCCATTATGCCCAGCTTAAACTTTTAAAATTATTTTATTAAAGAAATTCTATCTCATAGTGCAATTTAATGATTGAAATATCAAGATAAATTAATAGGAAATTTTCATATATTTTGCTAGGCAGATTTGATCATTGTGCACTATTACTTGGTCAATAAACTTTATGAAAATACTCCAATGACTTTCGTATAACAATAATTAAATTATCAAGGGTTATTTTCAAATTGTGATTACTATTAAAGATCACATAGCTTAATCTTTTGAAAAAATCATTACCAATAAAATCATTTGTCTCTTTATAAATATTGGATAACCACTTTAAAAAAAACTATACTTGTCTGATAATTATTAAAATTCTGCAGAAGTATAATAAATCCTCCTGGTTATATAAATCTTTATCTCATTAGAACAGACTAAGGAATAATATGTCTTTATTGGAATAAATATTTTTAGGCAAAATCTAATGATTTAGACAATCTTTAGCAAATTTTCCCACAAAATATCATTTGTTTACTTACAAAGTGTTCAAGTTATTTGAAGACATATTCTTGTCAATATTGATGTTAAATTTAATCAAAAGCTGCCTATTCCAACTGATCTTGAAACATTTCATAATAAAAAATTTCAGTGTAATGAAGTATGACCCCTCACATCAGTAATGTCTAATGCCTGTGAGGTTATTTTTGCTATTTTGCCCTAGCCTTTGCTCTATAAATAATATTGTATTTGCTTAATTATGTATAGAAATAATGATCATTAAAAAATCTTGATTCTTGCATTTGTATCTGAACCTACTGTTTGTTGTATATGTATGTTTTTTATTTTCATAAAATGTCAATATACTCAGTGTAAGAAGTCTGCATCTAAAGCCAACATGGTCACTCCAGTCATAGTCTCTCCAGACTCTCTAGTAGAATGGCCAAAACTCTAGTCCTCTAGCAAAGTCTGGCTTAATGAGAATCACCCAGAAATGCTGAGATTGTTTGACATATAGCAAGGGGCTTTGGATACTCTCAGCATCTAGTAGAAATTTATTAAATGTTAGTTCTTGATGAACAAATTGAAATCAAAGGAAAATATGGACACTCGTATTTGTTGTCTCATTTTTTCATTTTCCACTTAAAATATAATAACAATTAAATTGACACATTTGTCAAAAACGTTCATTGTTGAGTTTCAATTAGTAACTGGAAACATTCATTCACATATTAAGTCTCATCTGCTTTCCTCAATAGCACTTAAATATTCAAATTCTTAAAATTATGTAGTATGCATTCCCCATGCTTTATATTATTTTCAGATTTAATAAGTTAAAAAAATCCCATGTGTATAAATTTGTAATTATGTTAGCAGCCAAAAAAATCACTATTTTTCGATTAGTTATAGCATTATTTCCTTGAGAGACACTTTTTCAAAGTTCTTGAGTCCACTCCTAAAAGTCTGGATTACTGAAGTTGTCCAATGAAGTTTCAGATTTCTCCGTTCCCCTCAGGCTATCCCCCAGAACCAGCTTCCTTCTTGGGCATGGGTAAGTTCAGATTGATAAAGCAATACTCCTGGGAAAAGACTATTAACATGTATAAAGGGATTTCCTTGCCGCATAAATACTAGCACGCGCCCTCCAGGTGCCTCAGAGCCTTCTTGATGTATATATGCAGGTACAGAGAATTCAATCAGCCCTTTGATACAGTAAGATAATAAAACTCTGATTTGGGGAGCAGCGGTTCTTATTTTCCACTCTCTTGTGGGAATGAGTTGCCAATCTTTTACTCCGGCTGATACCTTTCTACCTCTGAATTCTGACACTTCTGCAACTCTGCCTTTGATAATGCATCACAGTGCTGCCGATTGCCTACCAGTCTCCAACCATGCCACCAATGTGATGTCTACAGGTACTGACTGCTCTGACAGCTTCCATAGGGCTAGGCCTAAAGATTTCAAAATGCATGCTTTGAATCTCGCTGGTGAATAATCTCTTGGCTTCTTTTATAATTTCCCTTCAATTTAATTTTGTTCAATTAGATATTAAGGATATTTTAAATACCAAAATGCCTACAGACTTTTAAAGGAAAAACTGGTAAGGGAAATCATTTAGCTTCATATTGATTTTATTACAATAAAGAAAATCTCTTTCTATGTAACAAATTGGTGAGCTTGGGTTTTTTTAATCTAAAAATATTTGAATGGAAGCATTTAAGGATAAGGAAAAAAATGAAACGAGAATTCTAAAATAATTTCTTATTTAATAGGTGCTACTTCTTTTTATTAAATATTTATTTGGTTTTAAAATTACATTTGCAACTGTTTAAAAGTCATAAACTTTATAGTAAATAAACTGAATAATTTCCAATACCAGCAGCAATGGATTTTAAAGAATAATTAAATGTTTTAACAAACAGTTAGTGTAATATTAACAAAAATCAGAATTAGAAGTAACATTTAGAGTCCAGAACTGAGTTAAATTTATCAAGATTGAACTTTTAAGAGGCTAACCTGTAAACAAGCTTTTATGTTTCCCTCATCTGTCTAAAATGGAAATTGAACTTAGGAGTTCAAATATTTAGTTTCATCATGATCAGCCAAATATGTATGCCTTCTACTGCATTCATTACTGAAGTATGCAGCAACAAACAAACAGTTTCAAAGTTGATTTATAAATGGATAAAGCCTTGAATTGAGTGTATTTCTTCCAATAGATAGCAATACACTATTCATTTTGTTCTAAATGGAATTTGCCTCACATTTAAAAAATGATATAAAATTTTATGCATCCAGAAATCAAAATTTGAGGTGATAAATTATATTGTTTTTTAAAATTTAAGATTTATTTTTCACCATAGATAGTTTCTGAACATATGTGTAAGTTTGACATTAACCTTTGGAAGAATTTTTAAAAATCTAGAGATTAGGTTTTTAACTTTGATAAAATCACACAGTGTGGAGATTTTTTCATCTACCAAAGTTTCCTATAAAGCAACTAAAAAGACAATATTGGAAGTATCATCAACATATTTTTGGAAAATATAACAAAGTGTTTTAATACTTTGCAATTCTTATATATATTTTGTTTATATACTATAAATCTAAAAATCACCATATAGCTTATCAAATATTCTAAATGATAAATCTTTTTATAAACTGGGGAAAAGGAGAATAGTATGTGGTTTCTTAAAATATTGCTTATGGAAAAAAAAATCAGCCAGCATTGAAATGAACTTTAGAACTGAGGTAGTGAACTAGCAAAGGGTTCAAATTTTAAGCTCCAAAGTCTATTTACTTATTTATTTTTAGGCACAAACAGAGCTTTTTAAGAAAGCAAGAATTACACAGTCAAAGGGAAAGAGAGAGAGGGCTCTCTTAAGAGTGGAAAGTCTTTTTGTTTAAGAAATAACAGTGCATTTAGTAAATTAGTATATTCTTTATCCAACTTCATAAAACTAGAGAAAAAATGATTTAAAAATTGGAAGTAAAATAAAATTAGTTACTAGTTAAAAATGACCTTAAAATATTTTAAATTAATTTATAGTTTTTCTATGAAATTACATGTACCTAATTGTCTAAATAGGGAATTAGAAAAACTGGTTTTAACTAGAAGATTTGGGCATTAAATGTGCTTACATTCTTTTGCTTAATTTTTAATATATAGTAAGATTTTTATGTCATTCCTATATTGCAAACCAACTTTAGTTCTTTTGATGCCAGTTATAAAATGATTTTTACAAACATTTAAAATTACATATTACATTTAAACAAAATGTATTTTATTTTATGAAGAGACCTCTTTTTCTTTTATAAGAAAGAAGGACAGAGAGAAAAAGAGAGAGAGAAAGCAAGAAGCAATTTTATTTAGTTTTTCATGTGACCTTCGTTGCTCCAAGATTTCGCTGTGTACGTGGTGCTGGGGTTTGAACTCGTGTACTAGTGCATGCAAGGCAAGCTCCGTAACTACTGAGCCACCGCTCCAGCCCCAAGACCTCTTGTTTTTAATCTTGTTTTTAATTGATAGATGCTATCAATATTTTCGAAGGATCCTAGTCCCATATTTTGTGATATGTCATTTATTCAAGAATATAAGGTTTAAATTGTGCCACTATATTCAGTATACGAGGGGAAATTGAGAATATAAAATACACAAAAAACATTGACTGGCAGTTTTATAGTAAATAGTCCTTGAGCTTAGTCAACTTGGTGATTTATGTTGAAAACTTAATACAAATTTAGTAATTGAAATATTCTTTCAAAAATATGCATTGTTTCCGTGAAGCATATTAACTATGAATGAGACTGTGTCCATACTCAGCTTAATGTATATTGTCATTCAACAGTGTACTTATTTTTTGATGAATTTCATCATTTGAATGGTTGAATCAACTATGAGTGTAGAAGACCTACAACCTCATGGTTTCAATATCAACATAAATACATCAAATATATCATTCATTGTCACAGTTTTTCTGCGAACACCCTGAACACAGTGGTATTGCTATGACTGTATCCACAGGGACAGTACTCTGTTATTTCCTCTTTTGTGAAAGGAAGATTTTAGGAAACTAAGCAAACATGTAAACTATTTAAGAGTCAATTTCATTATTCATTCTTCCAAAGAAAAATTACCCATATGGAATGTTAAGAGTCTATTCTCCATTCCATTTGTTGAAATGGCTATATTGGATAGAACCTGCAAGAATTTTACAATTCCCAAAAAGCCAAGATCCCAACCAGTCAGTCACCCCTTCGTAGGGCACTTGTAGCTATATAGCAGACCACAGGATCATTAATGAGGGTTATAGTCCACTCTGGTGTCTTATGATTTCACTACCGGAGCAAACTTTGATCCCTAGTTTTGTGTATTCATAAAAACTTCTTCCAAGAGAGAAAAAATTATTGGTGTAGAACTTGAAGAATTGCATAAATGTGTGTTTTTGAAATGAATTGAATGTGTCTTGAATCCTCATACATTTTCTTACCAGTCCCGTCTATTTTGTCTTTGATCCAAACTCCTAAATGTTTGCGCACATATTTCTCGTTGAAAACATTGGAAAATACAGCGACAGGACTTCACTATTCTGTACCTTCCTGTCATTATGGAAACCAGCCATCAACCTATGGAGTGATGGCAGGTAAGAAAAATTATCTTTGTACATGATATTGCATCTGGGGAAACACTGATGAATTTCATGGGTCTTTGGGAATGGTGACCAGAATATAATATGAAATTCTCCTGATCTCTTAACCTTGGAACTTAATTGTAAAAGCCACCGCTTATTGAGATGTTCCCTGATCTTTGATGTCCTCAGGGAAAACAGAAGTTAAGCTTGATTGCCCTATTCTATACTGCCTTTAACTGCTGTCCTTTTTAATTCTTGTGTTTTCCTTTTTTTTTTTTTAATATCAACTCACCACTGTCAAACTGCCAATTGCCACTTGACGTTATTGCAGACTGGCCTTCAATAGTAATATGGTAGCAAACAGTTTCACATTGCTATTTAAATTTAAATGTACATTCACTGAAATAAACTAAACTTTAAAATCCAGTTCCTTTGGTCCAACAGCTACATTTCTAGTGCTCAGTTACCTCAGGTAGCTATAGCTGCTATTTCAGACATTACAGATTTGTAGAACAGTCCGCTCGGCACAGAATTTCTTTTGAATATTTGGTGCATAAAGACAAATAAGATACTGAATGCAGGTTGAGAGGGATCTGCAGGGACTTTAGTGATAGCTATTTCAGGCTTTGGCCACCCTTTCAGAGTTGCTTGTGAGTCTTAACTGAGAATGAAATGAAGTTACATTCTTGTCTCTTGGGTAAGTAAAGCATCATTATTTTAGACGTGATTGCTGATTTACTGATGCTCATATGAATACACTCATAGCATGTTTTTTTTTCTTTAAAGCATTACATCATACATATTTTTGGGTTCATTTTGACAAAATAATACATGCAAGGAATTTGTTTCAATCCTCATTTCTCCTTCCCTTGACCTTCCTACCTCAGTTCCCCTATTCTCTTTCCTTTCCTCTATTCATCTTCCTTTCGCTCCTCTTTTTATTTTATTTTATTTTTAATTATTTTTAAATTTTATCTTTGATTATTATGCTCTGTATATACGTACGCAGGTGAAATTCTTTTTTGGTACATTTGTATATGTACATAATTTGATGTTGTAAAATTCATCTGTCCCTTTCCCTTTTTTATTCTCTCCCTGTCATTCTCCTTCTACTCTACTGATCTACCTTATATGTTTATGATATCCTATCCCTTCCCCAACACCTCTTTCCCTTATTTTGCTCTAATTTCCACACCTAAGAGAAAACATTTGGCCCTTATTTTCAGAGTCTGGTTTACTTCACTTAGCACAATTTTCTCTATTTCCATCCATTTATCAGCTAATGCCATTATTTCATTCTTCTTCATGGTTGAGCAAAACTATTTTGCATATGTACTACATTTTCTTTATCCATTCATCTGCTGATGGGCATCTGGTTTGATTTCATAATTTAGCTATTTTGAATTGTGCTGCTATAAACTTGAAATGGCCATATCCCTGTTGTATTGTAAATTTAGTTCTTTTGGATAAATATCTAGGAGTGGAATAGCTGGGTCATATGGTGGTTCCATTCCTAGTTTTTTGAGGAACCTCCTCACAGGTTTTTCACAGTAGTTGTACTAATTTGCCATCCCACCAACAATGCATGAGTGTACCTTTTCCCCCATATCTTCACCAGCATTTATTATTATTCATGTTCTTGTTAAATGACATTCTGGCTAGGTAGAGATGAAATCTTAGTGTAGTTCTGATTGCATTTTCCTGATCCCTAGTGTGGTTTTTAAGATATGGAAAAATCTGGCTAGGAGATCTACTCGTGAAAAAAATTCATTGTTTCCTTTCAGGGTATGACCAGGTAAAAGATTTTAATGGTTTAATACAGTGCACAGTTTGCTGTGCATACATTTTTTGTTTTTGTTTTTTGGTTTTTTCTTAGAGAAATTTTGTAATCTTCTGTGTATTTCTGTAATAGAAAGAGAACTCTCATCAGGTACATCAAACTAACACTGTGTGTGCACGTTTGTGTGTGTATGTGTATGAAAAAGAGAAAGATATGTATGATACTGAGAAATTTTGGATGAAGGAATTATACATTAGGGAAATCTTTCAATTTATAGATCTCTTTTAACTTTTCCTTCATTATAGTCAAGATAAAATCTGAAACAAAGAAACATGAATTTATGCCCTTATTTTTTAAATAAATGAAACAAATAACTTAATTCACTAATATTTAATTTCTCAAAATGTCTGGATTTTTTGTTTGTTTGTTTGTTTTGTTTTGGTTCTTGGGATTGAACCCAGGGGCACTTAACACTGAACTACATCCCTAGTCCTTTTTTAAAAAAATTTTAAATTTTTTATTTTGAGACAGTCTCACTAATTTGCTTAGGCCCTTACTAAATTCCTTAGGCTGGCCTTGAACTTGCAATCCTCCTGTGTCAGCTTCCTGAGTTACTGGAATCAAAGGCATGGGACAGACAGAGAGAGAGAAAAAGAACATCAGTTTTATTTAGTTTTTCAACTGGCCTTCATTGTTCCAACAATACATTTTGTACGTGGTGCTGGGGTTTGAACTCGCGCACTTGCGCATGTGAGGCAAGTGCCGTAATCAGCGAGCCACGGCTCCAGCCCCAAGACTGATATTCTTAATGATTACATGTAACTCATGTTTTCTCTTTCTAATAATAAGAAATAAGGAAAGCCAAAGATGTTTTTCATCTTTGAGAACTAATCACTTATGACCCATCTACTTAGTTAATTAGTGTTCATAGATGATGAGACTAGCCCTCCTTGGGGATGAGCTATTTCCATTATAAAAAGGTCAAATACATGCACTGAGCATGCAGGCAGAATGTCCTCTTTGCCTTTACAATATTTTGATTATGTCAACAGGAAATGACAAACACATGGCCATGTGCTGCTATCTCGGCAGAAAGTTCATTGTCAGTGACTTCCAGGAACCAAGGGTACAGCTTTCCATTCTCTCTTACTCCAGCACAGAGGCAGTCCCTGCCCATTGGTTGTGATTAGCAGAAACAAAACCAGCCACAGGGCAGAGGCTGGTTATCTCTTCCATAATACCTTCAGATGGTTAACAAGCTACCTCTTCCCTTCCACCAAATCAAAGAGGGCCACTGCTGGCCCAATGAGTTTGCAGGTGGCCTTGGAATCCTTGCATCCATATTGCTCCATGGAATGTCAACAGGCAGCCTGGGTTTTGTGGGTACATGTTCCCTCAAGCAGTGCCTGGGAAACCGCTTTCAGAGAAGAATATCATTAAAATGTGATATGCTTTATAATTTGTCAGAATATCTATATTTTGTCATCTGTATTCAGCATTAGCATTTTCTTCGTGGCAGGTTAAACTTTTAAGGATCTAAATTTTCATGCTTTCTTTCTCAGAAAAGTAGCACAAATTGAATTATAAAATATAGGAATTCATAAATAAGAAAGAAAATATATAATAGAAACCTGGTTGGTATTCGAATTTTCTGAGGTGTCAGACAGAAGGTGTTAATCAGCCATTTTTCTCCAGTCCACAGAAGCATCTTATCAATACTAGAGATGATCACATGCTCTATATGAAAGAACTTCATTTCAAAGCAAAAGATGCAAAATTACTTTTTAAAATTTGTTTATTAGTCATACACTGATGCTCTTGTTTGAGCATTTTATTAAGTTAGCCCACTAAAAGGAAGAGCTAACACTTTGTTAGTTTGGTGGGGGACATTTAATCACCAGATAAATCCATTGTACCTCCTACTCCAGGCACAGGCATAAACAGAATGACTAGTTGGGAGCAATTGCCACACCGTTAACTAGTTACTAACATTGTTGAAGTCACTCAGTACCTCTAAATTTCAGTCTTTCCATATCTAAGTTACTATGTGTACTACATATCTCTCAGCAAATATTGTACTGACTGGACCTGTTTTTTCTTTTGATCTCTTCAGATAGACTTGCAGTTAAAATTCCTTCTTCTGTCCCTTCACTCGTACAAATTTAGACAATTCAACAATCTACAGTTCAAATAACAGGGAACAGAGAAATACAAATGCTACTCCAAATCTCTTCTAGATAAGCACCGAACAAGTGAAATATTAACATAAGTCTTCAACACTGATTCTTGGGTATCTGAGACTATGCTCTCCAGTTTCTAAAGCAGGGTGAGATAAGCGTCAGTGGGTTGTCACTCCACTGTCCCAGGAATGGAAACAAATCAGCCTCCTGGCACTAAATGTTAAAATCTAGTGTGGATAAATGACACAGTGGTTGAACCTAGAATTGGTATAACAGTCCTTGATTTAAAAATTAATTTTAAGAAGAAAGAAAAAAATACATTTGTGAATTAACCAAGAGGTTGACCATCCATTCATTCTCTTTTGATGAGAAGTGGATAATAAAGGAAAAGATTAAGTCTGAAAATGTCCTCCCTAGCTGAACTAACACAAATGGCACCTGTGAGATGGAGCAATAGTTCACTTTCGAGCCCATCTCTTCAGTTTTAAAAAATTTTACTGATTTAATTTCTTTTGTTCAGTTGGTTCTTTCTTTCCTCTCTTCCTCCCACCTTCCTTCTCTCCTCCCACTTCTCTCTGTCATTTTGTTTTACCTTACATTGGTCTGTTAATTGTTCAGAAGAGTCTGCTGCTCAGGAAAGCAGCAATTCTGAGATCTTTTGCCTCTGAATCATGAAGGGTCTCTCAGTAGCACTTACACAAAGTATTTTCCCTTCTAGTCTACAAGTTGATGACTTTTTCCTGTAAGGAACCAGACAGTAAATACCTTGTGCTTTCTAGTTTCTGCTGCAACTGCTCAATATCATTGTATCAGGAAAAGCAGGCCCAGGCTACATGGAAACACATAAGTATGGCTTTGTTCCAATTAAACTTAATTGGCAAGAACAAGCAATGAAGTACCCTTGCACACCGATTCACAGGATTCACCAGTGCAATAAAGGTGAAAAGCTCATGATTGGAATTTACGGTTTCTTTGCAATTGTTATGCACAGGGAAAAGAGGGAATAAAGAGAAATATTCAAATTCATGTTTTCATGCATCTTTATGGCAGAATGCTATATATTACTCTGCTTTCTGCTTTTGTTCTTTTAAAGCATTCAGCCCATTACCTAAGCAGCTGTCAGCTAGCCAAATGCTGCAGAAGAGCAATTTGACCCACACCTTGGTACAGAATCAGCACCTTGCAAGGCAAGCTGTACTCTGTCCCTCATTTCCTGCTTTAAAAGTGTTACCTCTGTCCTGTCACTGCCACCATACAGATTCATATTGAGCAAATTAGGCTACGGTGGGATTAATCTGCAATATGAAGACATATTTAGTCTGTGGAGAGGATGAGTATGGTCCAAACTTTTGAAAAGTGTGCTTGCGTAGCAACACTCTCTAAACTTTATGTCTAAAGACACGTTTCCAAAAATGTTTGTGAGACCTCTGCTGTACATGAATAGTATATCTTTTATTTATCTTTTTCTTCTTCAGTAATCCAGACTTTCAAAAGATTTGAAAAGTATCATGCCACATATACCAAACCAATCACTTCCTTTAAATTGAGAAATACATGCTAGAAATAGCACTTCGGTTGTACTTACAACTAGTACAACTAGTAAGAAAATTGGGAGCCTGCAAATAATTGTGAATACTTTAATATAACAGAGAATAAAATGTCTTGCACATCGTGTCCTCATTGTTGCCAAACGTTGGAGTATTTCTTAGGAAATTTTCAGACTTTGTTCAAATTTCTTTTTCTAAATGTCTACTTTCCCTGAGTATTTGAAATGTATAAACTACTTTTAAATTTTCCTGGAAATAGGAATAATGCACTTCTATTTTTTAAGCTGATTATATTTTTATCTGAAAGCTTTTTTTTTTTAAATGTAGTCAAGTGTGTTCAAATGCAGGAATAACCTTTAAAGGAAAGCCATTTAATTTACCTGAGCACAAACTGGAAAACAAACTAATTGGAAGTGGTTTATTTGAGTGCTTAGTGTAATTCTGCTCTAGTTACTATGAAGAGTTTATTCATTGTGGCATTGGAAGAAAATTAATTTATTTCTACTTAAATTACCTACATTTTAAATTTTGGGGGACATACACATCTTTA
>PVKS010046978.1:0-13037 GCA_004027875.1 Aplodontia rufa | reverse complement strand
ATCTTATTTTATTTCCTGTCTACTACTGATATTGGTGTTGGTTTGTTCTTCTTTCTCTGGAGTCTCTAAAGTGTTAGGTTATTGATTTTGTATCCTTCTATTCTTTATTTTAAGAATAGAAATTCATTTGAATGAGCTTAATGCTATGAACTTTCTTCTTAGAACTGTCTTCATACTATCCCATAGATTTTGATATATTGTATCACTGTTCTCATTTATCTACAAGTATTTTTTAATTTCTCCCTTAATTTCTTCTGTCATCCAGTTACTATCCAAAAGTATATTATTTAATCTCCTGGTGTTATAGTGCTTTTTATCTTTTATCTTATCATTAATTTCTGGTTTCATTCCTATGATCCGAAAGGATGCAGGGTATTATCTCTACCCTTTTATACTTGCTATGATTTGCTTTGTGCCCTAGAATATGAGCTATTTTAGAAAATGTTCCATGTGCCACTGAGAAGACATTTGTAGAAGACATTTGTAGAATGTCCAAAATTAGGTCCAAAATCCTTAATAAAATACTGGCCATCCAAATACAAAAATACATGAAAAAGATAGTACACAATGACCAAGTAGGATTCATTCAAGGGATGCAAGGTTGGTTCAATATTTGGAAGTCAATAAATGTAATCCACCACATAAATAGACTTAAAAACAAGAATCACATGATTATTTCAATAAATGCAAAAAAAACATTTGACAAGGTGCAATACCCATTCATGTTTAAAAAGCTAAAAAGATAGGAATAGAAGGAATTTACCTCAACATAATAAAGGCCCACTCACTGGTATATATCCAAATGACCTAAAAGCAGCATACTATAGTGTTGCAGCCACATCAGTGTTCACAGCAGCTCAATTTACAATAGCTAAGCTGTGGAACCAACAAAGGTTCCTGTTGACTGATGAATGGATAAAGAAATTGTGGCATATATACATAATGGAGTGCTACTCAGCCACAAGGAAGGATGACATTAGGCCATTTGCTGGCAAATGGATGAAACTGGAGGATATCATGCTAAGTGAAATGAGCCAGACTCAAAAAACCAAAGATTGAATGTTCTCTCTGATATGTGGAAGCTAACTCAAAATAAGGGAAAGAACAGAGGAATAGCCAAAGGGAAAGCAAATGCAGGAAGGGGAAATTACATAGGGAAAGTTACTGGAAGGAGTCAGACTTAACTTTCTCATATTCATATATAAATGGATAGTGAATTTTATCAATATATATTATATATCAATAACTAACTAAAAAAATGCTATTTAGTAAATAACAGAAAGACCAGAAGAGGGAAGAGAAAAGAGGTGGGTGGGGATGATACTGAGGAATAAATTAGAATAAGTTATATAGGATTGGGAGTAAGGAATGGAAAGGGGAAATGCTGGAACTGAGTTAAAACAAGGTACAGTCCAAGCTTTTATAAGTATGTCATTGTATATACTATTGTCACATATATAAAAAATGTTCTGCATAGGTTTAAAAATTATGTCAGTATACTTGGGTATATTAGAATAAATATATACCCTAGAAAGAGAGGCAGGAGACCAGTGGACAGGAGGAGGGAGGTGGGGGTGGGCTGAAATGAGGATGTTGACCAAATTATATTATTGTACCATGTGCATGTTTGAATGTGTTATAATGCAACAATAAAAGAAATGAAAAGAAGCAATTACAAAATTTATATTAAACTGGAAGAAGAGGAGCAGTTTCTAAGTCAGCTAAATCTATTCAAAAGACATCAACATTCTTCACCTTTTTTCTTATTTTGCTACAGTTAAAATCCATCATGTATATATAGACTGTACTTGCTTGATGTCATTAAATTGAATGGAATTTTGGGCTTTCTAAGCACTACAAAGGGAAGCAATAACCTCTGTGAGAAGCCCAATTGATTTAGGTTTGGTTCAGGACTTATAGGGTCAAGAAACACCAATCTAATGAAATACTTTGATGAATAAGCAAAAGAAGGAATCTCCAAGAACAACAGTCAAGCAGACAAGGGGACATTATGCCTATGGTAGTGTTCCCTTCTCTGAAATTTACAATGTAGAACAGCTTATCAGAGCCTAAGATGTCCTGCCTCATAATTTTTCTTTCATTTAAAGAAGATTTTAGTTATGCTTACTGTATACATACACACATATGCACATGCTAGAGAGAGATAAGTGTTCTGTGGAATTCACTTTGCAAAATGGCTGCCTTGTCGCATACTTGGGTGCCCCCTTCTGAATGAATCACCAACAGGTGTATAATTAATTATATTTGGAATAGTTTTTGGTGAGAATTGAATACTCAGACACTCTATGTTCTTAAATGAATTTAAAGTTTATCACATTGGAGATACAAAACTTAACTATAAAACATCTTTCTCATATTTCCCCTTGACCTGTATAGTAAAAACCTCTTAACTAATGTATAAATTTTTGTGTGTGCATGTGAAAATATATAGATAAAATTATAAAAATAACATCTACTTATGTATTCTATATTAATATCAAAATTACTGTTAATACCGTAAAAATTCCCTTCTCAAAAACAAGATTCAGGACTGGAAGAAGTGGCTCAGTGGTAGAAAGTTTGCCCGGCATGGGTGAGGTCATAGGCTTAATCCTCAGCACCATATAAACAAATAAATAAAAGAAAAACAAATCAGAGAGGAAAAAATTTAAAAAGGTTCAGAAGAACTCAATTTTTGTACACTTTGTTTTTTAATAGAGTATTTTGAGAAGATCCATACATCATCATATACAAATTGCTTTACTCTGAGAAATGACATAAAACAATCTGTATTTCAGTCAAGCTATTTATCTTTATTCAGTTAAATGAGGATTTGAAAATAATATTACTCAGAAAATCGTTATTTAGCATTCATCAATCCATGAAATAATGATTGTATTTTCAAAGATATTGATTCTCTCTGTGAAAGCAATTTAACAAATAAAGTCTTGGGCTCTGTACTAAAACCTTTTTTTTAACCTTGGAGGACCCAGTTCTCCTCTAATAACATTTTTTTTTAAAGAGAAAGAAGGAAAATAAGAGAGAGAGAGAAAGAGAGAATCAATTTTATTTAGTTTTTTTATTTTTTTCCTCTTTTTTATTGAGAAATTTATTTGCTGAACAATCACACAAGCTTTTAATGAAATAATATAATATGTATATAGATTCTGAAGATTAGATTTACCCCCAAGAGTGCACCCCCAATTACCCACCATTATCCCTCCCCTTCCCTTCCCCAAACATCTCTAAAAATGTATTAGGTTGTATAACATTACACCTTATCCGGATTTAGTTTTTTAACGTGGGTTTTATTTCTCCGACACTTTGCTGTGTGCATGGTGCTGGGGTTTGAGCCTGTGTCCTTGTGCATGCAAGAGAGGAAAGTGCTGTAACCACTGAGTCACCACTCCTACACTTCTAATATTTTTTTTTTATAGATAGAAGGACAGTGAGAGAGAGAGAGAAAGAGAGAGAGACAGAGAGACAGAGAATCGATTTTTTAATTGAGTTTTTCACATGGCTTTTGTTGCTCTGAGACTTGGTTGTGTATGTAGGTACCAGGGTTCAAACTCACATCCTTGCACATGCCAGGCAAGCGCCGTAACTGCTTAGCCACCGCTCCAGCCCCACCTCTAATATTTGTAAAATATAAATTTATCTTTTTCTCTGCCAAAACCAGACCAAACAAGCTGGGTCACAAATAGTGAATGACATCGTATAGCGTGCCCAAACAGAAATAAGCATTTTTGTTGCAAAGTTCTGTGTATCATCTCCATTGGTCACCAGGACCACAATAGAGTAAACACTGGGATAGAAAGCACTGGGAATGTGTGTCTCAATAACTGGACTGATTTTTCACAGCCTTGCCTTTAGTGAGGATGATTTTTTTATTTAGAAATTGCATTTCATTCATTCTTTCTTTTTTTAAGAGAGAGAGGGAGAGAATGAGACAGAAAGAGAAAATGAATTTTATTTAATTTTTTCATCTGGCCTTTGTTTTTCCAAAACTTAGTTGTGTATATAGTGCTGGGGTTTGAACGCAGGTCCTTGTGCATGCCAGGCAAGCATACCGACCACTGAGGCACCACTCCAGCCCTAAGTGAGGATAATTGAACCAATATTTTTTTTTTAAAGAGAGAGGGAAAGTGAGAGAGAGAGAAAGAATCGCTTTTAATTAGCTTCTCATGTGGCTTTCGTTTCTCCAAAACTTTGTTGTGTACATGGTTCTGGGGTTCAAACCTGTGTCCTCAAGCATGCCAGGCAAGTGCCATAATCATTGAGCCACCACTCCAGTTCCTAAATCAATATTTTTATGATATTTTGCTAGACATGAATTTAAGCATGAATATAAATAGCAATTCTCAAAGGACAGTACATTGAGATCTGATACAAATGTCCTTTTCCTCTTCACTAGGATACTGATTAGGGTATCTAAATAAGTTGGCAAAAAGCAATGTTTTTGCCCATTCTTTTTTCATAATACCACCCAAGCTCTGCTCATCATTAGTACATCCAATGCTACAACACTGTATCTTCTGCATTTGCTCCACTTCTTAGGTTCTATCACTTGGAAATGAGTCTCCAATTATGCTAATAGATTGAGCAGAGATTTTATCACTGCATAAAGCTATTATGAATTGATTCCCATGGAGTTTTGATCCCAAAAATATATCTACAAATGCCTACTGCATTTTTTAAAACTATATTTGGACCTGTCTAATTGCTCATTGTGTTCAGGTTTCTAAGCTATGGCCAGGGGAAGGGTTTTATTCCCCTTCTTCAGTTTGCTAAGTTGGTTTTGAAGCTAATAATGTTTCTCTTATTAAGGGAATTATAAATATGAAGGCATTTCTTTTGTAACACAGTTGGACCCCCAAGCTGCCAATGATAGGCTTTTCTAGTTTAATGATGTCCAGCTTTATTTAACAATTTCCTGTGTAGGTTATGTTAGCTTTGAGAAGAAAACTGTACTATTTTCTCTCATTTCCTGCCTAACTTCTTTGTTGTGAGTGGGACACTTTACAAAGCATTGAAATTTCATTTAGGCTTGTAATCTAATAGTGCAATAAGTGATACCTGAGTGAAGCATGGGTTACCGAACCTTAACTGGCAGAGGTGAATATTCAGTATTGATTCTCACAAGCCTTTCTTCGCTACAGTCTTCTTACTAAGGCCTCTCAGTCCTTATTCACTGGCTCTTTTGAGAAACTCTTAAGCTCTCCAAGTCAATTGGAACTGTGAACCCCTCATGTCTTTTTCACTTTGAAATTCTAAGCTCAGTTGAATGATTGTCATGACTTGGTTTTCTAACTCTGCAATCTTTTACGCACTCAACCTTCATTTGAATGTGCTATATTTAGTTTTTCAATTCGACAGTGAAATCCACTCCTGAGAAATTATAACTGAGCAAAACAACAAACACTATAATATGTTTAAAGGAAACTGTTGCTTTAAGAGCATTGTAGAATGTTCATTGATCCTAAATAAAAGACACTTACTTTTTTTTTCAATTATTTGAAATAAACTTACCCCTGTCTATGTAAAATCTGATAGTATGGAATTTCACAGTCATCTTACATTTAAAATAAAACTTCCTTACAATAGCATGTTAGTATATTAGGACTTTACTGGCATAGTAAGGATGAGTCCTATTCCTTCAGCTAGTTGTACCAACTAAACACCAGGCAGAGTGGCTTCTAAGACTGAAACAGTCTTTTCAACTTTAGTAATCATCAGCATGGTTTAAGCAAATTTCAAACATGTATTTTACATTAGTAACCAGTCCTATTCCTGCTTTTCTAAGCATGCCCACATATTTCAGAGACTGGAAGATGGGAAACTGAATTTTGCAGACTCACGTGGTGGGACTGTGGTCTGGTTTCCATGTACAGGATGGTGAAGGTGGAGAGGTAGAATCATTGCTGTCATTTTTGCAGAGCCAGGAAAGCTCATGAACTTTGGCACTAAAATAGGAGGAGAGTTTGCCAGGGCTTCTCTGTATCCTCTTGCAAATAAGCCACTTCAGGAGCTTAAATGTTTGGAGGAATATCCCTGATGTTTTTGCAATTCTTTATTTCCCAAAGAGTATTGTTTGACTGATCTGGTAAATATATTTGGCAATAATCCAGTATTGGTTTCCCTGACCTAAATACCCTGAGCCTCTGACAGTTTTACATCTATAATCCCTCTTCAAATCCCTTCCTGCTTAAAACACATTAGAGCAACAACTGTTTCCTGGTTCATACCCCAACTTGCAGGATATCTAAAAGATCCAGGATCCAGACCTTTTATCATATCCAGCCCCCTACCTGATTCAGAACTAAAACAGTTTCTCAGTTAACTTACTTAAATCTTGGTCTAGTTCATCCTCAGCAAACATGCCGTGTGGCAAAAGACAAGCAGGTATTAAAAAATATACCATTATGGGAAAATTCTTTATTATTATGTCTTTGGCTATTTTGGGGGGAAAAAGGAATAACATCCTTAGAGTAGAAGTCCTGAAATCAATCCAGAAAATTTTCGACTTAACATAGTTTTATGATCCCTGAAAACCTTCATTCAAAACACTATGGAGAGATAATTATAAGCAAAACCTTTAAAATAACATTTTCTACCAATTTGGATGAATACAGAAGAGCTAAAAAAATAGGATGCATGCACATACTGGGAATTCATACAAGAAGCTGCAAAGGAGTGAGAAATGAAGAATGAGATAGGGGAATCTATCAAAGTTCTAAAATCCAGAGGCAGGAGATTCACATTGATTGGATGTTGGATCTTACTATGCAAGGCAGCAAGAGGATCTGCCCAACTCTTACGTGACCATGATGGATAAGGAGGAGCATTGCTGATTTAGGAGAGAGGAATCAGGCTTCATTAGCCAAAGATGTTGTGGAACATTATTCTGTTTTCAATTATAAATTAATTAGACACTTTTTATACTCATAGGTTTCATTAGTAGAGCAGATATCCTTGGTAATTAAAGTATGAAAAATAGCCCTTTCTTTAGAAAATCATACTTGTCTTTAATTTCTAATAAAATATTCTAGTAGGTAAATAATTGTATATTCTGGAAGCAAATTTAACTTTAGATCTGAGAAACGTACTATTAATTTGAAATATCTCACTCCAAGAAAGGTAAATATCTTTGCAACATAATGAGCAATCAAGAAGGAATAGTTTACCACTTTTCCTTAGGCTTATAGAAGAAATTCCTCATATATCATAAATAAATTAGTGTAGTTATGAACTTGTAAATGCTAATTGTAAATGCTAACATGTGTTTTGTAAATGTTAATTCTTAATTATTATTCTTTTTCCTTCTTTCTTTTTTTTTTTTTTTTTTTTTTTGTAGACGTTTTATTATAGAAAGCACAGAAAGTAAAGCATAGGGAAAAGAGCAGACTTCCCCCAGAGTGCAGGAAGGGGACAAAGCCCTCTTTTTCTTTTTAAACATTTACAAGTTGCTTCTGAATTAGGGATAGACTACATTTAATATTTCATGTACGCATATATGACCATTAAAGTAAATATAAAAAATAATAATTTAATAAAGAATTAACTCTAGTTTATATTATTTAGTCTCAGAAATATTTTTATTCTGCTGAAATAATTTAATATGCATATGACAAAATGAATAAATATAGGAATATTAGTCTACACCAGGATTCATCAAACTGTAGCCCCTGCGGCAGATCTGAGCTGCTGCCTGTTTTTGTACAGACAATGAACAAAGAAAAGCTCTAACATTTTTTAAAATTGCTGAAAAAAAATCAAAAGAAGTATATTTTGAAATACACGGGAATTCCAGTTTCAGTAGCCATCAATACAGCTTGGTTGAAGCATAACTGTGTTCATTCAGTTGTATATTTCTATGGCTGTTTTCTGAGTTCTAATAACAGAACCAAGCAGTTGTGACAAAGCTTTTGAAGTCTACAAAGTTTGAAATAATTACTATCTTGACCTTTACAGGATTTTTTTCCCCCTGCATTCTGGTTCATATTTTCAAGAAAGGCTTTCAATTTTCCAGAACACATTTATAGAGTATGTTCCATGATGCCAAACTTTGTTTCCAGTGTGGAGAATACAGTTGTAATGAGCACCATGGTAGCCACTGAGAAAGATGTAACTACCAAAACCGTGTGAATGAGTCATAATTTCGAAAAAAAAAAAGGGGGGGGTCTTTGCAGATGAAATTAAGTTAAGGATCTTAAGATGAGACTGCCTTCAATTATATAAAGGAACAATAAATTCAATGAAAAACATCCTCATAAAAACACAGAGAAAAGAGGAGATCATGTGAACACAGAGAAAAGAGGAGATCATGTGAAGATGGAGTCAAAAGCAAAGCCATGGCCTGAGATACCAACAGCTAAAAAAGACAAGAAAGAATGTTCTTCTAGTCATTGGCTCTGTCAACACCTTGAGTTTAGACTTTCAGCCTCCAGAACCGTGAGAAATTAAGTTTCTCTTTTATTAAACCACAAAATTTGAACAATCATTTAATGGTAATTTGAAATTGATGATAATTAGTGCAAAGTTGTGCTGGAATTGCATACTTTTCTGGAAACAAGGATGAGAAAGTTCAAAGTAGAAGTAGATGGCAGTAAACAGAGGAAATGGATGATATTCTATGTTGCATGACATTTGAAGCTGCAGGCCTTTAGGAAGGAGAGAAGGAGATTAGCAAGGAGGAGAAAGGAAGTCACAGAAGCCAAACAGAGTATATTAAAAACCTATTAGTATCAATTTGAAAGAATTTTAATTAAACCCTTTTTATTAAAACATTATTTTAGTCAAATTGCACTGTTTTGCAAGAAAATTTTATGAAGAATTTACTTCCTGAAAATTTTTATTTTATCTTTTTAACTCACCCTTTGGTCTCCACTTTCACAACCATTATTGTAATAAAAATGTGTTAATTTTCAATCTTCATTTAATAAGATACTTATTCCTTCCCAGGATATGTTAGTAGATCAATATCTTCAGATTTCAACATCTAATTCTTTACTTTTTGTCTGTCCTCACCAACAGATCCCAGATTCTCTTACATCAATAAATATCTGTCCCTTCCAGTGACTTCAGTGACTGCTAAATTCCCTTTCCTTAACCCCAAAAGCTAAGCAGTTCCATCCTCTTTCTACTCTTTCTCATCTTTCATTTAGTCCTGTGCTCAAGATCCAGGGTCAAGCACACTAAACAAAACCTTGTCCAGACATACTCGTCTCATCTAGTCTTAGCACTTTAAATAATTGGAGAAAATTTTTTATGACCATGGTAGGTTTTGCTAGTATTTATGTTATTTTTGCACATATTTACTGCATTCAATATTAATTAAAAACTCAGAGGTCTGCAAGGTTTTGAGGAATTCAAAGTCATCTCCCAGCCAGTGTCTAGTAGATTATGCAGTGTGCACACAGCATTCAATGAAGGGCCAAGAGCATTTCCTTCGTTTTTTTATGCCTAGTAGTATTCACTCTCTTGCCTCACCCAGCTCATGTTATGGTGACCAAATAGATGAAAGGGCAATCAGAAATTATGAATACTGTGTTACTTTTCTTTTGGGTTGTAGAAAAAGTTTGATTTGTTGTCCCTTGCTCCTTTTCTGGCTTTGGCAAGGGTCTTGACTTTATATTTCAAAATCATATCATCAAAACTTCCTGATATGTGAGAAGTCATATATTTTACCTGATAAAAAATGCAGTTGCAAACCTCTGCATCAATCAGAAACTATTCTAAATACAATCATTAATGCATGGAAGAGAGTAGTCTAGGGTAAAATACAGCTACTTAAATATTTTATTTGGCAGCTGATTTGTCCACATCCACTTATATTCCAAGTACAAAAACATAAAAGAAGTTATTAATGGCAATTTACATTCAGTCTGTGTCTATACAGTATGTGTTATAGGTGAATCTTATCTCAGTTTTATTACAATGTGATAATTTGTCAGAAAAATCAATTGGAATATTGAAATACCTGTCATGATAATCATAACACCCAATCTGCTTTTAAACTTCAAATTATGCATTTTTCTTTACCCTGTGAAAGTAACTTTGAAATTCTATGTGATTAATTTGTTAAAGTTTATTAAAATTCATTATCTTATCTAATTGTAATTTTTAATTGTATGGAAAATTAGAGTTCCTTCTTCAAAATCAATGCATATCTAATTATTTTGGCTTTTGGTGACATTTTTATTCCTGACAAAGTATTCTCTGGTTCTGCATGTACTTAATATAATAATCAATAATAGTTAAGCAGAATCAAGTCCAAACAAGACGCAAATATTCTCCTCGAGAAGCAATGCGGCTCACCAGAAAAATTACCAGTCTAAATGTCAAGAGGTGTTTGAATGCCTCCTCTAGGACTCCTGTTGAAATTTAATTGCTAGTGTGATGGTATTAAGAGGTGAGACCTTTAAGATGAGATTAGGACATGAAGGTTCTGCCTGCATGAATAGCTTAATGCTGTCATTAAGAGTGAGTGGGCTAAGAGTGGATTTGTTGTCTAAAAGCAGATGTGACCCTCACTTGCTCACTGTCTTGCATATTCTCATTTGCTTCTTGCCGTGTTATAGCACTGTGGCCCTTGCTGAATTCTGGAGCCCTGCTCTTGAACTTCCCAGTCTCCAAAACTGTCGGTCAAATAAACTTCTGTCATTTATAAATTCCCTGGCCTCTAGTATTCTATCATAACAGCAGAAAATGAATTACAACAATGTGTAAGTTTATCCCTAATTCCATTGTGAACATATTATCTGACCGTCAAGTAACTGCATTTCTCTACAACCTCAGCTTCCCCATCAATATAAAGGAAAAACATTGTTCTTTAAAGTTCTTTCAAAATCTAAAATTCTACATATCTTACATTTTTAGAAAACATATAGTATAGCAAGAGTTAAAGCTTAAACTTAAGAGATATTGATCAAATTAATATATTTTAATGTTTTTCAGTAACATTTAAAATTCAAATTTATTTTTCGAATATGCTCTCTCCTTCCCTCTGGCTCTGTTTCTTATTGTCTCCTTTTCTCTCTCATTAACAAAATGAGATTTTATTACAAACATTAACATACAATTTAATTTTACCTTCAAGTTAGTTGACTATGTGTGCACTGACATTCTTTCAGTTTAGTACATAAATATTTACCTCATTGTTTGTGAAAGCTACAGAATGATTCACAATAAGGATTTACCATTGTTATTAATGGATACTCAGATTTCAGAGTTTTTCCAGTTTTTTGCCATTACAGACAAAGCTGTAATAAGTGTTCTTGTGTATCTATGTCAGTATACCAATGGTGCTTTTAGTTTGAAAAACAATGACCTTCAAAAAAGGTATTGATATAAGAGAAGATGTATGTATGCTTTACATCTCATTGAATATTACAAAATCTTTCAAAAAACGTAGGAATTCACATATGAACCCTTTCTCCAGGTGGTAGCCATTCTTAAAATATTCTATGCCATTTTGAGGGTGTGAGGTTGGTGAGATGATAGGTTGGAGTGGTGATTACTTGGTCCATTTCTAATTTTTAAAAATGGATGTCCAGCAGTATTGCAGAGATGGAATAAAGTTGAGATAGTCTAAAACCAGAAAGAACCACTAAGAAGTTGCATAGTCTGAATATGGCAAAGCAAAATAATATCTTAAGCCAGGATATTTGCTGAATGATTGCAAAGAATATCCATGGAAGTGCATTAAAGGTGGTGGTTAGGTCATACAAACTGGACAGCATTTTAAAGGAGAAAAGTTTGGAGATGTGATCAGGCAAAGTCTTTCTCAGAGTAAGATTGCAGCACACAGCAAAAAAATTCAAACTGAATACACACACACACACACACACACACACACACACACATTAGGTACTTAGAAACAAAAGCCACAGTGGTTGAAAACCTCTTTAGATTTCAAGTTTGGATAAACTGAACATAAGAGAAAATAATCTATGGGAAATTTTTAGTACAATATGCTATGGAAACATTTGAAAACTTAAAAATATAGCAGACAGTTTTGAACCCTGTTTCCTAAAGATTTACATTCTGCTAAGTCTGTTAGGCTTTTGTCATAAGCAATGAGCTTTAGGCATACTAATAAATGACCCCATTAAAACAAAGTTTATGAATCTGCCTACAAAAGCAAATGCTTTTAAAAATTACAGCCTGCTCATTAAAATAATGAAGGCCAATTTAGTATGTACTGAAGAATTCCTGGTTGCATTGCAGTTATTCTGTGTGTCCCTGCCCTTGTGAAGATGTCCTTTTCTTCCTCTTGTGTTATTTGGGCATAGTTGCTTCTGTTCTAAGTGCATATTGCATAACAGATTTCATAATGCTGCTCTGTGCCCTTTGTGGTCCTTGTTGCATAGGTAATCAGATTTTTATTTAGAGGGTTCAATGCAACAGATAGCACTATTTTTACACTATGAAATCTAAGTCTCCAGAGGGTTGATCATCCAGAAATCGGTTAGTACTCCCAGCCTCCAACATAAGAGTTAACAATACATTTTGAAAATGAACATAATTAGGCCAGCAAAGAAACATTATCATTTAATGATAATGCTTAAATTTTTTTTAACATCTTGGAAATTTTTAGAGGAGGCATTCCTATTTTTTATCTTAACAAACTGCCTGCCATTATTTTTTACCTAAGGACAGGCTTTGCTTTAACACTTCAAAGTGTGTGTATCATTGATACATTTATTCATTTCATTATTTAAACTTTATTCAGGGAGCATATTTTGTAAGATCTTTGTTCTAATCATTTCCTGAAGAATACTAGGTGACTATGTGCTACACAAACAAGCCAACCTTAAGAAAGAGAGTGGAAAGTGGGTAAGACATATTCAATAATAATTGAGTGAGCAATTTAATTGGAATTTGATGTCTATAATAAAATCTAAAACTAAATCAATTTCTAAATAAATCTAAGTGATATATGTATGAAAATAGCTTACTACTCTGTAGAGATAATATTTAATTATATTTATTAATATTTGTGTGTCTGAATTTAGGAACAAGACAAGGATGCCCAC
>PVKS010046977.1:0-13038 GCA_004027875.1 Aplodontia rufa | reverse complement strand
ACTAAGCATAATTCTATCCATCTCCATCCATTTGATTTCAAAAGTCATAATATCGTCCTAATTGCCGAGGAGTATTCCATAGTATATATGTACCAAAGCTTTTGTATCCACTCGTCAAGTGAGGGGCATCTGGGTTGGTTCCATAATCTAGCTATAGTAAATTGAGCTGCTATAAACATTGATGAAGCCACATCGCTATAATACGCTGATTCTAAGTCTTTTGGGAAAATTCCCAAAGTTTATATCCATTGATTGCTACTGTTTTGATAATGTTTCCCCCTCAACTGTATTTCTATATACTTCTAATAAAAAAAAAAAACCTTGGCGGCATCTAGCATGTCCTTCAACATGTGCAAGGATGGTGACACTGTTGTGTATCCAGAAAATGGAATATCGTTTAGCTCTAGCGAGAGATGAGCTGTCAATCCATGAAACTATATGGGAGAAATGGGTTCACATTGCTGGGTGGAGGAGGCTAGTCTAAGAGAGCTGTACACCATACGATTCCAAATATATGATATTCTGGAAGGAGCAGGACTATGGAGATGGTGAAGGAATTGGTGGATATCTAGGAATAGAAGTGACACATGAAGGGAGGAACACACAGGATCAGCTCAGAGGATTTGAGGAATAATTAAACTATTTTGTATGATGCGCCAATGATGAATTTAGGTCATTATGTGTTTGTTGAGCCTTGTAGAATATATATACCAAGACTGAAAACTCTAGTGTGAACTCTTTAGACCTTGGGTGATGATGCCATGTAAATGCAGGTTCATTGAATACTTTCTTTGGGATTTTGATAATAGGGCAAAGGCTATACTGACAACTCTGGGCTTTCTGCTTGATTTTTCCTCTGCACCTACAATTTCCCTAAAAAAAAAAATTCATTTTTTTAAAGAAATCATATTTGGATATATGTGGCTATCTAAAAGTTCCAGTGTTTCTCAGAATAAAGTAGAAAAAGTTTTATCCAAAGAATACTCATTATCATACATAAATTATTTTAAAATCATTAAGAAAGTGTTTGCAAATAATAAATGAAACATGAAAGTGAATAAATACAAAAAATTTTGTGTTGAGGTAGTATTTCATAGTAAAGGAAATAAAGTTTTAAGCTATTAGTTCTAATATTAAGATTTTAATTCCTGCCATTAAAATCTTTAGAATTATATAGCCCATATTCAGAAATTACTCTAGATAAGTATATGTTTTTTGAAATGTTTGAACAGAAATTGCTTAAAGGATTTGATTTCAGTCATGCTTCAGGATAAAAATCTCTGACTTCCAAAATGGAATATTAGAATTCTTTGATCCTCAGAGAATAAAATTTAATCAGATTGAAGCAAGATAGCTGTGATGGACAGTTATTTATTTAAGAGCAATATGAATTTTTGGTTTTGACAAGCAAAGTGCTGTCTTTTAATATTAAAGTTGACAACTGAAGTGAACTTACTTTTAAGTTCAGAAGGTAAGATACTGCACTTTTATAAAACCCTAGGAAGGTTTTTATGTTTCTCAATGAAAAAAAGTAGTTAGGCCACCTGGATGCCAATCAGACTCTATCACAGAGACATGTTCAGAGAATTTTTAAGACCACTTCGCTAAGCGCCTTGAGAACTGCCAACCAATCCTGTCCTTTTATTATGTTCTTCATTGCCTAACACAATACCTGGCTTATACAATATATTCAACAAAAAAAACTGGGAATAAGAAACAAAGGAGTATGAGAGGAGCAGGAGGATGTACCTTTCCATGAGAATGCCCTTTCATCACCAGTTATAATGATTTTTATCTTCTTTCCTATAGCAAAGTGTTGAAATAAGTCATAACAAGAGCCACAGGTTGTTGTTCATAAAAATGCTAAGTAACTGTCACCAACCAAAAATGCACAGGGCTTTGAAACCAAATATTTTGATTCCATATACTACCTCTAACCGACCACATCAAATTGCCTGTCAATGTAATCAAGGCCTTTGATATAAGAATGGTTTGCATAATGATTTTTGTATTAGATTGATTACTGATTTTAAGATTGTGATAGAAATGCATGTTCATATGACCTGCCTAAGGTTATCGAGTGATTAAGAAAGTCATGTTAGGATAAAAAAAATCTGATCTGAACCTAATTCAAATTTTAGGGGTATCACCTTAGGAATAAAGCTGAAGAGAAAAATATGGATGAATAAAACCACATTTTTTTAAAAAAAACTTTCATATACCTGCAACAATATACTGTTATTCACCAGGTTTCTCTAAACTAATAATATTGTGTGTGTAATTTCTTAACAAAAAGAACAATTCATGACAATTTTTATTTTCCAAATGAGGTCATTGTAGAAAAATAGTTAAAATGGAGTGATAATTTACACCATTTTATTTCCATCTTTCCCAAAATGGTAAAGGAAAGGACATTTATCACCTTGAGATGAAAGCAACATCGTGGCTTTACCAGAGAGAGACCCTTAATTGGTTCAGATGGAAGGTGAGCATCACTCTTGTCTTCGATTTATTAGACAGCATAGGAAAGAGGAAAGGGGAAAGGAGACACTCTCGAGGAAGAGTATATATAGATCCTCTCAAGAAGAGAGGCACCTCTCTACTGATAGCTGAAGAAATGTTAAATGAGAAAGGACTTCAAAATGAAGAAGAGTATCATACCCAGCTGTGCACACCAGAGGTTTTACATTTGAATGGTTTGGCTCTAGAATGAGTCAAGAAGCCCTCAGAGGTTTTTCAATCTGAATAACTGTCATATTCATTTAGTTAGGCACAGTTCAGCCTGATTCTTCCAATTAAACTTTTCAGATAGACTCCTCATTCTGAAATGTGTACCCCTAAAAGGTATGCAAATTAAGGTACTAAAAGTCAAGATTGAAAAGATTTCGTTGCTCCAGTCCCTTCCTAGTTCAGATGTATGAGAAGTGTGCAGACCACGATGTGAGAAACCTATTCACATTCTGTTCTGTGACATGAGTCATTTTCTTGCCCTAGGCAGGCTTCTTCTTTTCCCAAAAAAGAGAACTGGTGGCCTAGATAGTGCTCAGATTTCCCATTGCATTAAGCTTTCTGGCTCCAGGTATTCAGCCAGAGGAGCTGAGTGTTTGTTCTTATACTCAAATCTCATCTGCCCTAAATCTTTGCTTCACAAGCTCTCTGAGCATCATATTATAATCTACATTTCTCTCCAAACTGAATACCTATCAAAGGCAAATATTAGCCAGTCTCTAAGCAAAAAATGTTTGCTTTTTAGACATTTTTGTTTAAATTCTCAGTGTTCACATAAAGTTTTTCTCTATATCAATCTGAAGTGCAGAAAATATAAAGCATAGATATTGTTTCTCAAGATATATGAGACTTTGCTTAAGATTAAATCATCTGAAAATATATTAGTTGGAATTCTAATGTGCAGAATTTAACTGCATTAATTTTATATCAAAATTACTGATTTTGATATTTTTCCCTTTTTTATTTATTTTTTATTCAGAAATTTATTTGTTGAACAAACAAGCTTATAATGAAATAATATAATATATATAAATTCTGAAAATTAGATTTTCCCCCAAGAGCTCCCCCTCAATTACTCACCCTTATCCCTCCCCCCCTCCTTCCCAAAACAACTCTACAATAGCCTTAGGTTGTATGATTTTACACCTTACCCACATTTAAAACATGATAATATACATATTCCTGTACTTCTACAGGACTGGCAGATCAAGAGATTCATTTATACATGAGCATCTTCACAAACAGGTGAGTAAGTTATTGTACTGTAAAGTTGAGATGGATAGTATATCACTGTATGACAAGAATTTTCTATCTCTCTGAGACCAAGTTATATACATGGTCCATCTTTGATCAAAACATCATAAAGACTCATTTGGTATGTTGAAATCTCTATTACCAAATCTGTTTCTTATGAGTGGGTTCAAGTTCAACTAATTTAATCTACAAAGGTATAGCTTCATGGTCTGATAACTTTTCCCAGTTGCTAACTGAAAATTTAGCATGCCAGGCTTCAGTAATCCAACATTATTGTAAAGCATATCCAACTAATGTAAAACTGCATTCAGTTGTGTCATTCTGAAGCAAGAACTTCAAGTCTTCTTCAGTTGAAGTTACCTCAAATTAACTTTTGTTGGGGTTTTTAGCTTCTCGTGTTCCCCCTGACCCGCAGGGGAGAAGGAGAGAAGCACGCCCCAACCAAGGTGGCCAAGAGAGGCAGGAGAGACTGACGGCCTGTTCCCAGCCCTCCCTAAGGAGGACAATCAGATGCGTCAGGGAGACCAGTCTCAGCAGGAACTCGTTTATTGAGGAAATGCATGCGGTTATAAAGAGTATGGGGACCAATGAAAGGAAAGGTCAGCAAAGGGCAGAGAGCCCACACAGGTAGCAGTTCCATATGCAGCAATGGGGACCACGAGCTGTTCACGAGGGTGGAAGGTATATTTAACGTATCCCATTAGGCAGTCCAAAGAGGCGTCAGGACCTCAAGGTGATGCCCCTGAGTAGGGTGTCGGGAGCCATTTTGGTCACATGTGTCCTCAGGAGGCAGGTTTCAGCAAATGAGTTCCTCTTTCTGATGCAACACTCTCAATGCTTTGCATGTTGAAGCCCAGCAAACTTTATTTTAGCAATGATATGCAGGATTCTCAAAATATAAAAATAATTCAATGATCTATTAGAAAATTCTCTTTATTCTGTGTGTTCCACTGTTGAGTGAACTTTTATTTAAGCATCACCTTAGTGAAATTCCCACTGATTTTGGGCAACTTTACTGTTATTTTTGCTTTGTGATAACTTGGTAATAACTTTTATTATAGCTTGGTATTCATTTCCATATATTCTATCCTAAGCCTAGTGATGAAAAGAAAAGTAAGATTAAATCTACCTTGGATTTTTGGCTATGTTGCAACTCTAGCAGTTTAAGGTAGGCATGGGCTACCAGAGAAAACAGCATTATGATGCTATACAATAGATTATTTTGTCTCCCCTTCTGGAGGCCAATTTAGAATATAACATTTCTATATCAGAGGATTGAGGTACTGCTGACTTTTCAGTTGCTCGACAACATGAAACACATAATCTCTTCCAGCTGTTCTGAAGTGCTTTTGTCAACCACCAAACTGCTGAGGAGGCTCAAGTGTAGATTTTAATTAACATACTTTATTGAAGTCTTTCAGGGCAATCAACTTTCTGTGGTTATTTGACATAGGTCCCTTGTTGTTTCAAATATATTTCTCATCTCAGAGCTCTTTGGTCTGCAAACAGTTCCTGCAACTCAAATTCAGTGATAGATAACGTCAAATGATAATTCACTTTTCATTTGTAATAATAGAACTCCCTGCTAAATCTCTTTAGAATTAAGAGACATAAAATGGAGATCTAGATAAGTGTGGGCAAAATAGTTTTTGAAATAGTTGTGCCTTTTATAGGAATATTTCATACTATTAGCTACTGAAACTTCAATTAAATGTTTTGCTGTAAGGTTTAATGTGAATAATGATGTTATCTCAGGAGGTAAACGAGAAGGAAAATTAAACTTAATCATAGGAGAAAGTCTAATGAGAAAACATTGAAGGAAGTTAAAAGAAAATATGGTATAATCATAAACTCAACCATGTGATAGTTAGATGATTATACTGCAACACAAATTTTCCAGTGGCATATGATCAATGATTAGGGTTAAAAAGGAGAGTACGACAGGAGAGGCTAAGTGAAAAGACAAAGTAGGGAACTCTTCACTGCTATTGCCCAGTAAACTCATACAACTTTTCCTAGTTGTTTGAGGATTGGCCTAGGTTGGGAATAAAATAAATAAAGTTATGTCCATGTCCATAGAGGACTAATGAATATTTAGAATAACAACAGCTTTCATTTAAGGAAACAAACCATGGATCATTTTTTTTCCCATGGCTTTCATTGCTCTGAAGGCATGGATCATTGTAACAGCCAAACAGTGCCCTGAATATTTTGCATGGTTCATTGCATTTAATTTTCACAACAAGTGCATTAGGACTTATTAATTTCTCCAAGAAGATAAAGGCATTCAGGCACAAGGGAAGTGGAAACAATAACCTAGGAATTGCCCATTCTAGCCCAGACTTGTTAAAGAGTCTAGTGTGGACGAAAACAATAATTATTGGATAGTCTAGAATCATTGAAAAATCTTTGATTGCATAAACTCAAGTCAACATCAGAACATTTACAATTTCATTTTAATGTATTTCAAGAACTTTTCCGAGAGATTGGAAATGGGCATGAATGCTTTTCCACGACCACATATCAGCACTACGACCTTCACAATACCACCTTTTAATTCTACATCTCTTTATCTTGCTGAGTCTTTAGGAACAAATTGAATATGTTTCTGGGAGAAATGCTCTAAGATTGATAATCTAAGTCATTATTGACAGAGATTCTCTTATTATAGATTAGTATATCAGCTTGTATCTTAGCAGCACAGAAAAAGAACACTCATTTGGAATTAAGAAAATTTAGTGAAGAAGTGGGGAGTTTAATGCTGTTGCAGCATCCAGAGACTCGCAGCCCAGAGACTACAACTAGGTGTCTATGGCCAAGAGAAAAGGTTCTGCAGGAAAGCTGGGGAGTATAGCAAAGGATACTCACCAGGATGCATGGTTATGGAGGAGGCAGTCACTACCAGGACTGAGCAAGGGTATGAGGAAGAAATAACCCAAACCCTTTCTTCACTTGCCCTTCAATTTACTGTTGCTGTCCTTCATTTATTGACTCCAAACAGAAGCCAGAAAGCAAGAAAGTTCAGGTCATGTAGTCCACAAATGTCCCCTCCTTAGAGCTGAGAGCAAGAAAAATAGAGGTACAGAAAAATTGAACTGGGGACAAGGGGAAAATGACAATTAGGAGTTTAACCAACAATCCTCACACATTTTACAACTCAGTATCCATTTTTGCCCAACAGAGTGGAAATCACAAAGCTCATCTATCACCAAATCATTCACAAGGTGATGTTAAACATAAACATACTCTCCATGGGTCCTAAATTACAACAGCAACTACATAAGCTAAAAAACATTGACTGAAAATGAATCATTTGACATAAGACACAGCTATTACAGTCTCTATCTTTTTAGCTAATCACAAGATCAAAATTAATTATTATAGCTCCCTTCTTTTTTTTTAATTCTTTTTACCTTGCCCAAAGCCTCAGTTGTTCTGGGTTATTTACATGCTGGGGAAATGCAAAAAATTTGTTTTCATAGACTCCAAGTGTCCATTGACCTTGACCTCACCAAACTGTCCCAATTTCCCATCAATATTATTATTGGACATGGAAATAAATCCCTCACAAAGTGCTCTGGTATATGCACAGTCCTCCTTTTCTGCTTTGTGTAAAAACAACTCAAGTAACTCAATTTTTGTTTAGTAATTTGAATAAACCACCATGGCATAAAAGTTGATCCCCTCATTTTGTTTTCCAAAACATCTAGTTGGCAGTCTCATGCTCCAGTTTTACAGAATCATGATTATGGCTGTTGACATAGACCATCTCCCCACCTCCTCCCATACTAAGAGTGCCAATCCAAGTTTTCATGGAAAGGAAGAAAAGTATTGTGAATGGATCATTAGGCAATATAGTGAGAGGGCAAATCTCTTCTCCATTCACTGATTGAGAAACAGCACAAAATATAGTCTGCTATTTTAAGGCATGTGCTACAATCTGTAGGATAGGACCTCACAAATTCTGGGTTTATCTTTTCTTCTCCAAGAAAGGACTAGTTGGCTGTTTCTATCAGGCCAGCTGATTTTGAGCAATAGGCACATGGTAATATCAGTAAATTCTGTGGTCTATTCCCTGGCACTCTTCATGAGTGGCAAAACGAATTCCTTAATTAGAAGCAATGTTGTGTTGGCTATGTGTCAAAGAATAAGGAATTCTGTAAGTGTTTGGTGACACAGGCAGAAATGTCATAGAAAAAATGGCAAAAGTGTTTTAGGGAGAAATTGGTCAGTCTGTGTCCATAGTAGCTCTTTTAGTGTCCAGAATAACTCTATCCCTAACTTTAGAGAGTATATATCCTCACATATCTTAGATGACCGGATGGTTAGAAACTTCCTGATGGGACAGTTTTCTGTTTTGTTGAGTTCATCTCTTACTCACTGGCATGCCTTTGCTTTTTTGAAGTATTGAGTGCGTTTGCTCCTTCTTAGTCATCAGATCTAATGAGAAAAATATTAACATGCTCGCTTTGTGCTAATCGTTTGAAGGACATGACTTTTAAGAAAATTCAGGTTTATTATATGCTAGAGAGCAAGTTATAGATATAAACATGATTCTGAAACATAGTCTGTTATTTCAATAGGAATATATGTATATATCTATAATGTATATATATAGAGAGAATAAGTATGCATTAAATGTTAGGAGATGTGATTTATTTTCTCCAGTAGAAATATCATATAAGCACTAAAAATAGTTAAAATTTATAATAACCAATAATAATCTCTAATCTCCATCTGGTTTTTACATCAGTCAAATAGTAGAAATAAACTAAGAGATAAAGGAACCATTTCCTTTGAATCTTTCTGGTCCTTTGTGGTTACTATAATTTCTATATGGGGTTAAATTCTGCTCTTGGGTCACTTACTTGGCTGCTCAGACTTCCTCTTGATTTTTCCTATCAAAATAGTCTTTACTCTATGGGTCACACATTGGCTCTGAATTGCACCTATTGCTTACTAAGTATGTCTGTTACACCTATACATTCAGTAACTGGGGGAACAACTAAAACTTTTTAATACAAACCATGAAAAATAGTGTATCTCCATTTATCACTAGACCTCCATAGCCTTACTCCCCCAAGTGTGACCCGAGGGCAATGGCAGAATTGTGAATTTTTAGGATTTAGTGTCAATTTGAGCCACAATCTAATCACCACTGGAATGTCTAGGTATTCTTTGCTTTAGACATATTTAATGCAATATGAGACAATAAGTTCCCTGGGAAAGGTGTGGAGAGAAATGTACATCATACACTGTGTTCGTAATGATCTTTTCCATTAATAAAATAGTGGCAGACCTGTGAAGGGAATTAAATTCATAAACTAGGTGAATAGCAATGCATACCTAGTTTGTCAATAAGAATCAGATTTCTGACCTCTGAACAAAGAATTGTTCTGACTTTATAAACCAAGTAATTCTCCTGCAGTCTCTCTGTGCATTATGGTTAGAACTGTAATCAACTAACTGGCTATGACAACAGATATTCGTGAGTAAAAACATCGTTTTACTCTGTCCTTGCCAAATTCTTACTTTGGTAATTACATTCCCTCTGTATTTGCAGGTCAAACACTAATATTCTAGGATCCAATTATGTCCACTGAAATCAGAAGTGCAATTTCATGGTAACACATCTCAGGGCTAGTGCTCCCTTCAGCAAGGTGTTTTTATTTATTTATGTATTCCCAGGAGAGAAGAATACCCTCAAACAGGGCTGCCTTGAATGCAATTCTTGCATATAGTTAACAGGTTGCACACAATGGATGTGCTGAAGAGTTTCCATATACCAACATCTTTAGTCTCTTCCTCTATCATATATCAAGGAAATTCAGACATATCAAACTAACAGCCTTAAGCAAAGTCCAGATTTAAATTAATCAGATTTATAAATTATTAATATTGCTCTGGGTACTTAAAACTATATTTACAACAAATTCTTGTTGAAGGCATCTAAACTAATAAGCTGCCCAGCCTTTACATTTAGCTGTTTTTGATGTAAAACCCTTAGAATACATTTAAATACATGTTCCACATCCAGCCATGTGATTTGACAAGGTTTTTCAATTTTTTTGGTTTCCATCATTGTCTTTTCTAAGAATAGATTGAAATTCTTCCCCAGTCCATGGAGTAAAACTGGAAAACAGGATAAAGCAATAATTGGTGGAAACACTGGATTTATTGTAATGTTTATACTGATTTTTAACCAAAGAAATTCAGCTTAGCAATCAACAACTAGTTAATATTGCAGTTGATTTTAACTGGTAAGAATAATATAGACAATCCCCTATACATTGTTTAGCAGTATCTGTCTATTAGGCATGACCCATAACTTCATTCCTCTGTATACCTGTATTAACTTCAGCTAATACTTTAAATTTTCTCTCACTTTTTACAAATCTACATGCTGTGATCTTATCCAAAGCATTTATATCTCTGAATCATAGCTTGCTTGATAGCTATATTTTTCTAATAATAAAATTAAAATAAGTGCATAACTATAATCTTTAAATGTATTCATTTCTGCTTAATAGTCTGTTGTGTATCAGTGAGAATAACTTGTGTACCCTTACAGTTATCATACAGAAACGTTTAACAAATGCAAATAACTTAAAAAAACACACACCAAAAAGAGCATCATCTATGTTAGCATTAACGTATAGAACAAAAAATAAATTCCAAGTTTCAGAAGTTAGAGTAGTGGCTTCTTTGGTTGAGTGGAAATTGCATCAGCTGGTGAAGAGAGTAAGGGTATATCTTGTTCTTAACCTGGGTGATGCTCAGTGTATGAAAAATCATCAAATTGTGCACTCACAAAAGTTCTCCATGCATTACCATTGTCTCTTCCTTTGTTGCTAATGTTGCCAAATTTTCTATCATATTTCCTACATTTTAAATGTGGGATGCTCTGCCTGGTTGCCCAGGGAACTGCCCCCTAATATTAGCCTATAATATTCTTGGGAACCCATTACTCTGAGTTTCACATCAAGTTACAGGGAAATAAAACAGTAGTACCTGTGCTTTCTATGCTGGATTTTGATGTTTACAACATTTTAGGGAAAAAGTGTTTTTTAAATTTTTTTATTTTGATCTTTTAACTTCTGTCTCTCTCTAAAATTTTCTCATAAGAGGACAACACTGTACCCAGTTATTCTTCTTTTTTGGTATGGTCTATAGGTGAGTCAAGACACTCTCTACACTTTTTTTGGAGGGGCACTGGGGTTTGAACCCAGGGGTTCTCAACCACTTAGCTATATATCCCACTTAGCTATATATCCACAACTCTTTTTGATTTTTTATTTTGAGACAGGGTCTTGCTAAGTTGCTCAGGGCCTCACTAATTTGCTGAGGCTGGCCTTGAACTTGCAATCCTCCTGCCTCAGCCTCCTGAGCCACTGGAATTCCAGGTGTGCCACTGCATTCAGCTCTCCACTTTCTCTCTGAACTGTTTATCAGAATTCTTACTCACTTGCCTTATTGATTTCCATACTTGTCTAAATACAAAGTCAAAAAGAAGCATATTCCAAAATAAGTGTTTCCACCACTTCCATTACACACAAAATTTGGATGAATCAAATGACAACTAAGTTATATCCCAGCTCCAGAAGTCTATGAAGTATTATCTATATGGCTAACAGATTGTTTCCTGAGTATTACTAATTTCCCCAAACTTCAATGGGCTTTAGATTCCTTATAAAAAACATGATAAGCTCCTAGTACATACCTTGTAAATAATTATTCAAGTGACATCATTTGATGGATTCTTCAAAGATTTGCAGTGGTCTCAACTTTGTCCACATTGTCAACTATTTCTGATTACCATTTAAGTTAATTGCATGAGTCAGATGGGTTTTGAAAGTGTGTATGTGTGTGTGTGTGTGTGTGTGTGTGTGTGTAGAATCCATAATTTGATAGCAATTAATTTAATGATGACAAAAGCCACATATGATTACTATTATTTATTACATATTTATACCGTATGAATCCCAGTGATGTTTGTGTCTTGTATTTTTTTAAGAGAGAGGGGAGACAGAGAGAGAGAAAGAGAGAATCAAATTTATTTAGTTGTGCATGCGGGTTTCATTGTTTCAACAGTTCATTGTGTACATGGTGCTGGGGTTCAAACCTATGTCCTCATGCATGCCAGGCAAACACATAACTGCTGAGCTACTGCTCTAGTCCCTATATCTTGTTTTATTGCAAAGGAAAGAATATATTTTAAATAAGGAGTTCACACCTACACTGTAAACTTTTAAACTTTTCAGTAAACATTAGAATAAGCCAACTGAATTGGATCAACTGCATGATAGTTCTGCAAAGAAAATAATCTTGAAAACCAAATAAAAAATAGTTGATTAAATTCACTAAAAATGACAAAAACATCAAAAAAGAAAAGATGTTATAAATAAGTAGAAACCTTCCTGTGTTTAGGTCTTGCAAAAGTTAATATTGTTAAAATATAAACTACACAAAGAATTCTATAAATTCAATGTTATCTGTATAAAAATCCCAATGCCTTTCTCCCCCAGAAATAGATAAAAATCCCAACATTCATATGAAATCGTAACAGACCTTGAATAAAGCTATCCTGAGAAAAAATAAAAAAGCCAAAGCATTGCATTTTCTATTTAAAATATATTCTAATCCCAAGGTTGTTGAAACAGTATAGTACTGGCATTGAGACAGACATATAGACCAATGGAGAAGAATGGAGAGCCCAGAAATCAGAAATCAGTCTACACTCATATGGTAGCCTTCAACAAAGGTGCCAAGTATATAGCAGGAAAAAGTCTCTTCAATAAATCGTGCTGGAAAAACTGGATATCCACATGCAAAAGGTCAACTTTGGGGTGGAACAGTTGCCAGGGGTTGGAGCACTTCCCTGGTATGTGTGAGTACCCCATGAACCCCAGAACCACAAACACAATTAAGGCCAGATGGAAAAATAAATGCAATCAATTCTCTTTCTCTCTCTCTCTCTCACTCTCTTCCTCTCTCTCTCTCTTAACCAAAAAAAAAAAAAAAATCCGTTATCCCCACTTTTGTTCAATATAGTCCTTAAAACTCTTGCCAGAGCTATAAGGCAAGACAAGGAAATCAAAGGTATTCGTGTAGGAAAAGAGGAAGTTAAGTTATCTCTATTTGCAGACGACATGATTTTATACCTAGAAGACCCAATAACATCGGCCAGAAAACTCCTAGACCTTATAGGTGACTTTAGCAAGGTAAGCAGATACAAGATCAATTCCAGCAAATCACTAGCATTTCTTTACACCAACA
>PVKS010046976.1:0-13038 GCA_004027875.1 Aplodontia rufa | reverse complement strand
AAGAGACACCCCATTCTCCTGGCTTGAACAAATCAGGACTTGATTTTTATTTTTCTAGTAAAGCAGGATAATTTTAAAATCCACATCAGGATGATTGGGTGGTTTCTCTTAAGAAAATCCCATTTGGACATAGTGGCACATATCTGCAAACCCAGCTACCTGGGAGCCTGAGGCAGGAGGATCACAGTTTGGAGGACAGCCTGGGCAACTAAAAAAGACCTATCTCAAAATAAAAACTAAAAAGCTCTGGGGTTGCAGCTCAAGGGTAGAATGTTTCTGGACTTAATCCTAGACCCCATCGTCCTCTTCTACCCCCTCAGAAAAGGAGACAAAAAGAAAGAAAAACAAAAAAGAACAGAAGAAAGAAAGGAAGGAAGGAAGGAAGAAATAAAAAAAGGGGAAAAATACCTGGTTTCTTCCTGCATGATCCAGTTTTGAAACATAGAATATAAGTTTATTTGAAACTGCCTTTGTAGTTGGAAACAAAAGACTTCATCTAATAACCTGTATTTCTGAACTACTGCTATCCAGGTCTAATAGCTATCCAGACCCTGTCTCCTACAAAATAAGTCCTTGTACTTTCTAAACTCAAGAGAATATATGTTAATTTCTTGGAGTAATCACTTTGAAATCCTTGTTTTGTCCTTTAGATTAAGATTAATTGGTAATGCACAAAGTACTGACATATTTCCCCAAAAATATACTGTCCTTGACCTTTCTAAATTATTACAGGTGGATGCTTATTAATTCTGAAACAATCAGTGCTAAAATCTCTTAATGTGCCATGCATAGGTAGTATAGTGCAACATGTTAGAAGATGGGATAGCTGGTACTTGTTAGATTAATTTCAGCACCTGAAGCCTTTGCTAAAATGCTAAGATAATGTGAAAGTATCATATTAAATGTCCTGAAATATAAGGATTCTAGGATATTGTCTTTGTTGTCCCTTTCCCTCCCTGTACTCTGAATTTCCAACAAGAAAAATAAAATACTAATAATAAGATTGAGTTGAATCACTTATAAAACTGTAAATTTCTATGCAGTTATAGTATAATTTAAATAAAAGCTTATTATAAAAATAAGTAGCCTCTTTTCTGTCCTGTTTACCTCTCTCAGACAGGTATTCAAAAGTCCATTAGTCATGAGTATTATGGTGTTTTGTTGTTTAGGAATATCAAAATGAATCATTACTTATTCTGAAAATAGCCTCATTCCAAAGTTGTTATAAAATTTTTGAAATATTTAACTGTGTGTCATTTTTACTGTCTTCTTCAAACACATGTATACTCAAACTATGTATGACTTTGGTCTTTCTTTTCATTGAGAGTGTATGAAGGATGGGAAATATCCTGTGTCCTTGTTATCTCACTGACTACCTGGAACACAGAAGGCAAGCAATAACTGGCAAGTCAATGTTAAGGAACTGGGGACAGTGAAGTTCATAATTTATTTCCAGAATACGAAAGCCTTTTGAGATTCTAATAGAATAAGAGACCTATAAGATTAGTGCAAACTCTTAGCTAATGAGAAATGAATAAACCCAGAGAGGGTCTCTCCTGAGTTGAGCACTGTGTGTAGAGAAACAATGCTAACCGAAGTGTCAGATGAAATATTTTTCATGTTTAATCAATCTGTTCAAAATTACATATTGATAACAAAACATGTAGACAAGATTCTGTGGGGTTTGGCCAGATTCCCTGATATGAGCATACAGGTGGTATTGACTGAACATCAAGTTACTCATCTCTTTGTACCATTTAATTAATGTCATTTAATTAATATACACTTTAAACACACTCATATATAATATGTATGTACATATAATTCATGCCACATGCTATGAATATATTCATTCCACCTGCTTCGCACTTTGGTTTTTGTGATGAACATACTTGCAATAATAACAATGATTAAAGTTTAGAGAATGCTTCATTCTGAGATGATTCTTAGAATGCTACATAAATTTACTAGTCTAATATATAATATCAATAGTATTTAGTAATAAAGTAATTTTTCCCATGTTATTAATGAGGAAACTGAGGCACGTTGTGGTTTTGCTTCTTGTTCAAGTTTATAAGTGATTGGACTAGGAATTCAAATTGAATTTGTAACCAATCCTCTTACCCATTCAATATATTACCTCTCTGAAAGCATCATATTAAACTTTACAAAATAAAAATTGAATTTCATAAATCTAAATACATAAAGGAGCATAAAGTATCTCCCTATACTATGCAAGATTCCCCTTGGTTTATATATTTATACATTGGCTACTAAAGAGAACTAAATTTTCCTTATGTGAAGACAAGAATGTTTTCTTTAAATATATAATATAGATCTATAGCTCGGTAAGAAATATTACTGCTCATTAAGTAACAGAAAACAAAAACAACAGAAAAAATTATAAACACATTGAAAAATAGTCTTAAACATACATGTTTACAGCTGATTTAATACAGTAGTATATTTATATTTTATGTTCAGCATATTTACAAAAAAAACTTCACAGTCTAATGACCAAGACTTCAACACATGAGACTCTGAGGGACATTAGATATCTAAACTATAACAACTGTTTTAATTTCATCGAATAAAACCTTTTTGATAGCTACATTATACACTGAAATTTTTTTAAAAAATTAAAACAGAGATCTTATCCAAGGTGATAAAATAAGAGTAGTGATGGTTGTATAGAGGAAGAAGAGCTGGACTCAAATTCTTCCTTCTACTTCAAACACTACTACTATTTCCCCCTCTGTGCTTCTGGTATGAACAGAGTTCGTAGCCTTTCAGGGTTAGAGTATTTTACAGTAAGATTTATTTAAATCTTACTGTATTTCCTACCTCAGCATTCTCATTGAGAGAGCAAAAGAGTAATAATAACACCTGCCTCAGAAGGTTGTTGAGGTGATTGTATATGCAAGATCCTGGAGTCATGCTTCCTACAGAGTAACTGATATAATAACTTGCTAATTATATGCTAATTATTATTATTGGTACTGATTCCAAGTGTATTATCTTGGCTAAGGAAATTTTATTAGCCAATAGTTCAATGATTTATATTAAATTCCAAACTTTTTAATAATGACTAAAACCAATTTTCTCAAGTAATTTTCTTGAGAATGTGGCAAAAATTGTGACTGTTTCCTCTGTGGATTTAGGAACAGAATAAAATATAAGCATTTTGTTTATGTAATAAAGTTAGGTTTCCTAGAGTAGATAAAACTTAATAATGAAATTACCTTTACTTAGAAATAAAATAAAGCAGTAGCTTCCCTATTATTTTTCAGCAATTTTTAATTAAAGATATCTATAGATAAAAATATGATTTTATATATATTGTACTCTAAATAAAAATATACATACAATACAGAAATGTCAAACTGGACACTGATCTTTGGATAATACAATCACCTAAGGGAGAACTAAAAACTCAGCCATAACGAAAAATGGTTTTATATCATTTGCTGCTAAATGCTAGAGTCTATCATGCTAAGTGAAATAACCCAGTCTCCCAAGGTCAAATATTTTCTGTGATATGCAGAAGCTAATCCAAAACAAAATGGGAATGGGATTAAAAAAAGAAAAAAGAGTAGAAGAAACATCAGTGGAGTAGATAAAGGGGGATGAAAGAAAGGGAGGAGGGATGGAGTAAGCAAAGAGTGGAATGGATCTGACATAACATTCCTATATATAAATATGAATCTCACCATCATGTACACCCACAAGACACTAATTTTAAAAATTACTATAAGTAAATAGCAGAGAGATCAGTAGAATAGAAGAAAGGGAACAGGGTGGGAAGATGGGAGGGGAAGCGGAAGTACTGGGGACTGAATTAGAACACATTATATTCCATCACTATTTTCTCAAAATAAATTCTATTTTCATATATAACTAAATGGCTAATGAAGAAATTTGAGAAATGTAACAATCACTGCAATAGAAAATGATTATTTGCATAAAATCAAAAGGAAGAGAGGAAAAACATGTTAAAACTTGGTGAAACTTTCACCTCCTTTCAAAACAACTTTAAAAGGATTTATTCGCTTGTTCTCAATGTAGAGAAAAAAGAAAAGTTTTATAGACCTATGAAATGTTGCTCTGATCCCTTGGCACATATATTATGGAATACAGCTGCCCAATAAAACTGTCCATGATGATGGAGATGCTCTACATATGTGCTGTACAATAAGGTAACCACTAATCATTTGCAACTATTAAGCACTTAAAGTGGGACAGTGTTACAAAGGAAATAATAATTAATATTACTTATCTTAATTAATTTAAATTTAAACTTTAAAAGTCTTGTGAGGCTATTTATTACCACATTAAACAGTGCGGTTTAGAGCAGCCATTCATTGCACATAGCTTCCAAAGCAGGATGCGAAAGAGTGAGAGTGGTGGCAGTTTCCTTAACATCAGAGCAAGTGCATTAGGTCAAGTGTTGCTGAAACAGAAGAAAGGCATAGCTATGTTCTAAACCGGGTGAGGTTGGACACAGCATCTCTCTTAGCAAATTTTGTAATCCCTTAGCATAGTGTCTACTATAGAGCTGTAACAAATAGTATTTCTTGAATGAAGACCAGAAAAAAAAAATCAAAGAAATGATTAAATAATTTAGCTTAATGGAACAAACTCTCTTTGACAAGAAAAAGAATGCCTAAATGTTTATTTTCCTTTGGAAAAAGAACATTTATATTTATTATTATCAGAGTCAGAATAGTATGAAATAACAGAAAAAAGCTAAAATAATGTAGTAAAATGAAATTCAAATAGAAATTATGCACATCACCTTAAGCAATAAAAGAGGTTACCTGAAGAGAAATAATCTATTGTGAAAATTCTCGACAGAAGAAGACTAATCAGATTTGGTAGATAAGAAAAGTTTATGGTATAGTGGAAATATCGATGTCACTTTTTTCTTAAAATTCATCAAAAGGCATGTAAATATTGGATGTCCGTGTGTGTGTGTGTGTGTGTGTGTGTGTCTGTGTGTGTGTGTGTGTGTGATTTCATGTCAAAAGTGTCATTTTCATATATGTAGATACATACATCTATGCATTGTATATTGGGTTTGTTGTTCTTTACTAAATTTGTAAGAGATGGTATCCCCCCTCCACACGTACTCACACAAGCATACCAAATCTATAAAACAAAAGTTTTAAACAAAAATGGAGAGAGAAAAAAATCATACGTGTAATAAGACTCTCTGATAGAAATCATTTCACTATGAAAACAGAAAAGAGTACCAACCCAAAACTATTGCCCATAAATGCACTTAGGGTAAATTTTAGAACCAAATTAAAGAAAGATATTTTAAGAAAATAATTATACTCTGCTCCAGTAATTCCAGCTAGGTGCTGAATTCGTTGAAACTAAAGAGAGGGACCCAGTGGTAGATCAACTTCTTACTTCATACCTATGATAGTTGGTGAGGAATAGATTACCTTTAAAATTCAACAGGGAGAACTTTTTATGACGTAATTAAGTGTGCACTTACTTTCACATGAAGGACATGAACTTAAAGAAAAATTAAATTGTAATTCATGTACAATCTGGTTACAAAGATTTATATATTTTGTAATTTTAAATATGTATGTGTTAGGATTAAAGCATTCTCTTATTTTCATTCACAAAGATATTATATTATGCAATCAAGCTTATCAGAATATGGAAAATGTTGGAATAAGATTCTATCTGATAGAAATAAAAATACATTGCATTGAATTCTACTGTCTAGTATGTATTCATGAGTTTATTATCTTCAGGGGAAATTTCATACCCATGTAACGTTCCCAACAACACTTTCTACATTAATTTTTAAACAGGAAAAAATATATGTACTTGAGGGCATGAATCATTTCCTTGCTAAGCTTACATTTTATAGAATGCAAGAAAAGAACTTTATCTGTTCAGGATGAACCTTAGTCATTAGAAATCGACAATTAAAGCATACATGTCTGATGTATTTTATTCCCTTCTTCTGAATGGACTCATGTGTTTTCTTTAATATTCATCATCTATTCAAAAGGCATGAATCATCATAGAGATAGTTTCATGTTTTTTCCTTCCTACAGAATATATTTGCAATCCTCCCTGCTTGTTTTTCTCTCTCAGTTCTTTATCCTAGCATTTATAATGTAATTCTCTAACCTCATTATTTCCCTTTCCTCGGCCTAGCATTGTTAGAATTACTTTCATGTCTCCAGGAGCACACACCTTTTCATTCTTTCATTTTTTGACCTCCACCTGTAAGGCTCATTCTATCCTGTTCTCACCAAATCAGATACAATTTTCTGTGTACAGTTTTCCTACTGTTGACTTATTAGCTGGCTCGATTTCTTCTAACACTGTGCCATTTGCTCATGTACATACTAACTTCATTAAACATGTACAAGAGCCTTATACCCCTGATCTATGCATCTCAAGTTGGTCATGGAGAATTGTAGCTAATATAAATCCAATAAATAATGTAAAAGGATGAAGAAGAATAGTATGTTTATACCATAAAACTGTTTGAAAGACTTCACAAAATACCTAGTTACCTCAAGTTGCCAGGATGATTAGTATTGATCCTTGCCTGACTTCAGAGAAAAGATTAAAAAACTCATCATTTCATGTGCATGTGGAAGAAAAGGTTCTTGGTTCTGTGTAAAGTGCTGATTTTTAAGAGAAAATTTCCACAACCTATCAGAATTTATAGGGTAGATAAAAGATCAGTTGTTTTTATACTCTCAAGGAGAGGAATATGCTTCAGCAGCAGAAGTAACTTGCCTAAACATCTACCTGGGCACCCTGCAGTTCCAGTGTGTCAGAGCAGATGGTGTACTTTCGTATATGCGGAATTATATCTAACATGTTCTTCAAACTTTTAAAATGTTAAACAGTAAAGCAAAAAGAATATGGGAGGTAGAAAATACAGAAGGAAATGGTGATATGATTCTGTGCATTCTGCAATCATATTATTTAAGTTACTATGTTTGTGATTTGTGCTCTTATATGTGTCCTTGCTAAGCCCAACTAATGATTATTATTGCAACTTTTAAATTTTTCTCATTCTCCTTGACACAGGAAATTTCAGAATGCTCTGGGATCTTTAAAGTAGGTGAAAAGTTTTAAATTGCTACCTTGCCATGTCCTCCTACACTTTCACACAATGAAATCACTTGCCCTTCCTCTGCCCTACACTTAACTTTACCATGGATTGAAAATATAACAATCTTCTTCTACTCTTAAAGCATCCGTTCTTCTGTTAGTTTCTTATCATCCTCTAAGTAATTCAGCATTTCAGAACATGTTATTTCTGTTCATAACGTTACCACCACCCTACGGAAAAAGATTGAGTCCAAGGTTGTTTTTATGATGTTTGGGTTCTTTTTGAAAAGGGAATCCTCACACTTGTGAATCAAAGCTTAATCTAAAATCTGGTTTAAAGAAAAAAATATGCAGGATCATTGTAAATGAAGAAGAATTATAACTCTCAGATGCAGTTAAGGGTAAAAAAGTCTTCTATACAACTTTTATGAGGGGCAATTTGAATAAAGTAATGGAATTTTGCATAAATCTCAAATGCAGATATTTATTCTGCACAATTATATCTTGAGAATTTAAAAAGGACGTATAAACACATCTTGTTACCAAAATGCTCAACATGGTGCTATTTTATTACTTCAAATGTTTTTGGAACAAACACCATGTAGCAAACAGATAATGAGTTAAATGGGAATAAATGCAAGAAATAATGTAAGGGATGTGTTGCTTAGTAAGAGCTCATAGTCTGGAATTACAGTTTTGGGGTTTGATTTCTAGTTTTGCTACTAAGTGAGAAAACTCTGGGAAGTTAAGTACTATTTCTATATCTTACTTGCTTAAAATGAAGAATAGGTACAAAATAATCCCTATTCATTATTAACTTAAAATAGGTTAAAACTCTGTTAGTCTTTTGTGACCATTCTCATCATGTAATTAGTTCTGCCCTTTTCTTAACTTTATTAGATAGCAAATAAGATTAATCTTGTAGAAACATTTAATATTCACAGATTTTCTGAGGAAAGGGTACACATCTTATTTGTTTGATCTTAAACTGAAAAATTGCCATTTACGAAGGTTACCAGTAATTTGAAAACAAATTGATGAAAATGTCCTAGGACTACAAATGTTTCATGCACTACTTTCAATAATACATGATTTCTAAATGGAGATAATAGTGAAAGTTTGGTGTGCAAGGATGATAAACATCAAAGCTTTTCATTTTTTATTATACAGTGAATTTTAATGCTACTAGTTCTTTACACTTGGGAAGGTAAAGTTATCTTCCGAATATATTGGGAAAGGCCACATGATCTTACTTTTCAGAGACAACAAAATCAGAAACCCAGTCTGATCAGTAATGACCCCATTGATTTACTAATTTGTCATATTATCTAGAAATAGAGGAAAATCCTTTGAATCATTAATCTATCAAAAACCCATTGATTTAAAAATGCCAGGCAGAACACAAAAAAAAGAAAAGTAACTAATAAAAACATTAAAATGTAAAGAACTCTAACATCCAATTTTATCGTGATCAATGCCTTTCTAGAACCCTCTACCACTGAGGTATAACCCTATCCCTTGAAATAATTCTGGAGAGCAGAAATTGAACTTTCATATAGTCCATTAATTTCATCATCCATGAAACAAACTGTATAACAGTGATTTGGGCAAGGGTAATGAGTAAGTATTTTGGACTCTGGTGTGTCATTACTTAAGAGTCCACCAGTTGTAGCTCTTCTTTTTCTGAGTTTTATTATTGTACTTTATAATCTCATTATTCAAACTGTGCACATTTTTTATTCTTATGCTTTTTCTAGAAGTTTGTATGTATATAAAGGAAGGCTTTTTTTCTTTTTCTTTCAAGAATTAAGGCAGTAAAAGCAACATGATATTCTAAAACAAACTTTTCCAGACACTGAAATTGTTTTTGCAACAGAAGTCAAACAAGTTTTCCTCAAGCCTAACCATAATATACTTTGCAAAATAAATCTCTAGCTTACAGTTATTGTCTAGCTGAAAACTTCTTCCAAAACTCACTTTCCTTTCTTAAAATAGTTCTGCATGCTAACTTTCTCCTCTGAGTCATATTCCAACATTCTCCTCAGAATTATTTTATAAATTGCTGACAGAGTAGTTCTCCTAAGACACAGTTATGATCAATGTGACTTTCTTCTCTGCCTGTTTGCTTAAACTTCCAGCACACAAGTCCTGGGCACTTCATGTTCCCTTTCTTTGGTTTATATTTCTCTACACACGGGTCTGATCTAAAATATAATACATGTTACTTGCTCATAACCTATTGTCTTACTCCTACAAATAGAAGTTAGGTCCATGAGTCAGAATTGTTTTGTTTGTGTGTTTGTAGTTTCTTTTCATTTCTTTGCAAAATTCATTTTAGTCACTACCGCATTTCAATTGTCCACTACAGTAACTGGTGCAGAGGGAGGTTTATAAGAATGAGTCTTATGTTAGTTTAGGGGTTAAAAATATGTTGCCTACAGTTAAAAGTGTTTCTCTTGCTCGTTGTCATTTATTACCTTTATTTCTCTGACCAATTTGTTTCTTTTCCAGGTTTCATTTTTCTCTATTAAAAAATGAATATGAGAAAATTTATGTGATAATATATATAGAGCACCTAAAACTTAGTCCTAACTTTCTTGACTATCACTAACTTTATAATTGTCTTTGGTTAGTGATTTTAATGTCTTTCTGTTTTATTCATTTTTCTTTTCTCTAAAAGAGTGGAGGGAAATATTCCATACATAAGCAGGCTTCTTCATGCCTGTTTTTTTCTTAAGGCTGCTAATATCTCATTATAGGATATTGGTTGTTATAGTAACAGCAGGGAAGACAGAATGAGGAGGGCACTGGAGAGGGTATTATATGACAGTTAAGGTTAAATTTAAACAATTTTAATGATAGCTTCCTACTTTGAATTCATATTTGTTGGGGTTTAGTTTGCTGCTAGCTTGACACCAGTAAAGACAAATCATTAAAATCTCAATCTCATAATATTTTTGAACCGGACTTTCTTTCTTTTTTTTTTTTTTTTTTCTGTAAGATTCTGGGGGGATCATAATAATGGAGGAAGAACTGATTCAGTTGCTAGTTTTAAGGAACCAATCAGATTTCATGGAAGTACAATAAAGGCAGCTGGGAATAATATCTTCCAGACACTGATCCTAAAATTTTCTCTTCACCAACTACTAATGGGATCCTAGAGGTCAATATAGTGCAAAGACCATGTTAGGCCTTGTGCACGTCTGGGAATAAAACCTCATGACCTCTTCAAATTTACTCAGAGGTACGTAGCAGCTATGGAGATCCTCATAAGAGATTGCAGGCTTTTCTCCTATCTTATGTCTTGATGGTTTAGTCCACAGTAGGCCTTTTGATGAACAGGCACACAAAAACTCCATTACATAAAAAAGATGAGGACATGCTATTCCTCATTATTGGGAGGAAATATCATTAAAAAAATATAAGAGGATGAGGGCAGATGTGTTATTGAATTGATTTTAAATAAATAAAAGTTGTAACTTTAAAACAATCAAGGGATTCATGGGAAGAAGTGACTAAATGTTAGGAATTGCAACCACTGTTGCTTTTCCTTAATGTTGGAAATGTACCTTTAATTCTTTCAGGGAATAATTCATTTTTTTCTTTTTTCTTTTGTTTTTTGTTTGTTTTTTTTTTGGACAGGGGACTATGCCAAAATGTCATAGACTTATGGATAAAAAGCAATTAGTAACTGAAAACTTTTATATTAACAAAGCATTGTTCTGAAAGGGTTATCATTTTTAAAATTGATAACATTAGGTTAGAAATTCACTATCATAAAAGAAAAAACAATTTAAGAAATATTAAGATAATTAACATACTAAAAGGCCTCCCAAATCAGATATTTTTCTGAATTTTTTTCAAATTAACCAAAGGGATGATAATGATTCAGGTTTATCTGAGACCTAGAGAATGTTAGCATGTACACTAGGATTTCACTGTCTTTTCAAAACTTAACTTAAATGTACACCTCATTTTATATCTTCTGATTCAATCGCTATATTATAGATGTCCACTCTTTATTTTAGTGTATTAGACAATGCAGAAAAAAGTTTTTATGATAAATAATAGTAATTACAATGCAACTAAAGTATAAGCCTAATCATAATACTAAAAATTTTACTGCTTTGTCTTTCCTGGTAGTATGCAACTGACAAATAATATAAAAGAATGATATTTACATCATTTCGCTCACACCAATGCATGTACTGAAACTGCACCGGTATGTACCAAGGAGAGTCAGCTCATCTCGGCTCTGTTATATATTGCCAGATTTTTCCTTGAGTGTGACTGTGGATATGTGTTATTTATTATTTTAATAAAAATGTCTGGGCTGTTACCAAAACTAATAAAATGCATTCAAGAGTGTTGAAATATACATAAAGATAGTAAGTATTTACCAACTTTCTATGATGTACTTGCACCTGAGCTAAGATGAAATCATTAATAGTTCTGTCCTTTATAACTTGACTGTGCTGGTTCTTGACAAAGTTATGTTGAAGACAAAGGCAGGTAATGATATATTTTTAACTTAAACCATCCATAAGAGTATTATTGTTGGTGTTTGACATAATTTCTTTGATGATGCTATATAAGTAGTTCGTGTTTGTTATCTAACATTATATTGCTATATCTTATCTTTGGGAATTTAGAAAAATCATAAAAATAAATACATCATGCTATCTATTCCATCATTTCTGAGACTTTTGATTTCCTATATGTGTTTGTCAGGGCACATACTATTGTCACTAATCAATGTCATTGATTAGAGTGCCATCCATACAGGATTTTCATAAAGTCACTTGGTTGTCTTAACATAGATAACGTGAATTCTCTTTACTTTCTTCTTATTCTATTTTATTGTTTTATATCCAATATTTCCTCATAAACAAAAGGTATATTTTGAATGTTTTTTCTGGACATGACTTGTATAATTTTGTGACACAGGGTTCTGAGCTGCCTGAGAGAGTTGAGAAAACTGCCCCGTCAAGTTTATTTTAGATGTTACTGGGAGCAAGAGGAGAAGGGAAAGCAGGAAGGTATTTTTAAAATGCAACGGTAGAGCAAAATATGTGCTTCCAAATTCTACAGGAATCTGAAATTTTATACTCCATAGTCCCCTTCTGAACTCATAACTATATTAGGGAAAATCAAAATAATATCTGTCAGTTATATATTATCCTCTTAAATATAATATAATAAAAATAGGTCTGAGATTGTGTTACATATGTTAAGATTTAAGACGTTTGTCATATATAAACTTTAAAGCAATGCCACTATTGGTAAAGCACTCAAGATATAACTTTAAAGTTTTGAAATCATTGCAATAGTCTCAAGAATAAACAAGATTTTTTAAAGTATAGAGAGGGACAGTGAAAGAAAGAATCAACTTTATTTAGTTTTTCATGTGATTTTTGTTGCTCCAACACTTCGTTGTGTAGGTGGTGCTGGTGTTTGAACCCACGTCCTGGTGCATGCTAAGCAAACCCTAAAACTGCTGAGCCATCTCTCCAGCCCAATAATTTTTAAATTAGTTTTAAATCTCTAAAATATTCTGGATTTCAATTAAAAAGTAAACTGAATTTTTCCTTTGAGATAACATTTAGTCTATATTTTGTTGAGCTGTCTAGTTACAACAATAAATAGATTAAGTAAAATATAATTCTCAAAATATTTTTATTTTATTGGTCTTCAAGCAAAATCTTGTATTAATCATTACTATAAGTTAAGATTATAATATTTTCCTTACTATATATTTAATATTTAAAGATGATGTAGGTAAAATTATGCTGATTATTCTGATTATAATGAATAATGAAAGGATCTATCTAAATGTTGAGGTGAGAGAATAAAGCACAGATATGAGCTTAAAGATGAGTTATTAACTGAAAAAAGAATGATTTTTAAAATTATCATTATTTTATTTGTCACTAAATTGTA